>CACRXP010000956.1:66801-97717 GCA_902702965.1 Spirometra erinaceieuropaei | reverse complement strand
CTACGCTATCCTCAAAGTGGGGTCTCGCTGGCTCTTCGTATGCTTGAGTACCCGTGGCGCCTTAACTTCTGTCGTACATGTGTATGTGCGCCTATGCGGAACGTGTTAAACGATGACCATAGGAAGAGTCAGCCGATGCACCCAATATTATCCTTAGTCCTTCTGACTTCGTCTTACCATCGATATACTTCGGCATGCGAGGAGCGAAGTGAGATAAGTGCAACGCAAGTCTACTGCGGTCCAAGCGAACTAGGCGGTGGTGGACCTCGTCGCTTGGTAAGGTCGTTTCGTCTCATGTGCCAGCCTTTGGTGCGGCAGTCCTCCACGTTAGTGAACTACCGACTATGTGGACGTGACGTCCTAGAAAGCACAGAGCGTACAACTTCTTATCCTTCTATCCCCTTCTCACCTTTTGACCTGAAATTTCTGTTTTTCTACCTGTTTCTCTTTTCAAACGTAGCGTGAAGCCTCTTGTTTGCCATAGGTGTGTTGCAGTCGTGGGGACGGATTTATTTCTGATAGCACGCTAAGGCAATGGCGCTATCGGTGACTAGATTTCACTGCGCTATTTTGCATCTATCGCCCTTTCTTTACTGTTGCTCAGGATTATTCAAAACTCCCCTCTAACCCTACACATGTGCACGCATTCAAACGGCGCGACAGCGTCTGATTACCAACCAGATCCTTGCACCGAACGACGCAGTTATCCGAATTAGCATCACGAAAGAACTCGCTGGAGTCTACTTCGAAATCAGGGAAGGGGTGCAGCCGAAAATCACCAGCCCCCAGAGGATTTCAGTGGCGCACAACCACAATTCCCCTTTTGTTGTTGTCGTTCCGTTTTGCTTCCCTGTTCATGCGTCCACAAAATGAAGGAGCTTCGTTTTGCAAAGCGCTAATTTTGCTTTGGCAGTTGGGTTGCAGTTTCTGTTAGTTAAAACATGCTAACTCCAAATAAGTCATTTTTCTACTGTTAACACTACGAAGTATCGACTTCTGTGTCTTCAGGCACACTATGTTTTGTGTCCAGGAGAAGTTGTGAAGTAGAAGCAGATCTTCAGGTCTTTAAAACTTATTGCTACAAGGAGGAAATTCTTCCAGCACCGGAAAAAGATATCTATTGGATTTTCGCAAGCATACCGGCATCTATTGTCAAGGGTTAAAACGGCGATAACGCCGTTCTTATAGGACATTAGAGCTAATAAAGATCGGTGTTGCCAGACCGCAAGTGGTTGCGCAATTTTTAGTATCCTGACAGAGGACAATTTGTCAATCGATTGAGTTCTCCAGCCATCTGATTACCCAAGATCATTATACTGTCGAAAGCAAATTTGTGCTCTGGCAATGATGAGTGAGTGGGCATATAGAGGACTTCGACTTTCCTCTAGTTCGTTTTCATGCATTCTCGTGCGGATCTACTTCCTGGTCTAACTTTTTCTTGGCCGCAGGTGTGTCCAATTCCGCCTCCTCCATAACGATTCCCCTTGCAGTCTGAGCGACTTCTGTAAACAAAAGACGAAACAGTCTACGGAAGCTTGGCAGAAGCACTGCCATAGTTCTTTCAGACAGCGAATGGTGGACGGCTGGACTGAAGAACGATAAATAGGAAAAGTCAGGGCACTATACCCACATATGTATCGAGAAGGCTTATAACTGAATTGTCATTTGCGAACGATTAATGTACGTTAACGTTTTATTGTCGGTTTCCACCACTACACCGTCACGGAAGAACTTTTGGTGCTGCTATAGCGTGATGCCCACCTTCAGGTCTTGCTTCTACTTCAGCATACCCTTCAAATTGTTGCTACGTGAGTTTTATACTGAAGTGGTGACATTGAGGAAGCGGCCTCACGATATCTCTTCCGACATGGGCTCTTAGTGGATGAAAAATCTGGCTGCAAGTGCGATAGGTCGATGATGTTCACTAACGTGGACAGAATATGCGGATATGGAGCTGTAGAAGAAAGGGTTGCCCAGCCAGTCCGATCAACAATTAAGGGAAGCCAATCTTCCCCTTATTGTGATTTGGACGGAAAACCCCACTCCAATTTGAAACTTTGAAATTTTAGAATTAGCTTATCTCTGGAGCGAAAGACTGCCACTGGAAGAAGTGCCAAAGCTTACTGGTATATCCCCAAATACTGTGGTTGACTCGTTCAATTACTGTCGAGAAGTCTGCTCCGCAATGGTGTCGGTCGCCAGGAGAAGAAATTTGTGCGGAACACCGGAAAACTTAGTAAAAATCGGCGAGGACAGATTTACAGGGCGTCGTAGACGATGACGCTGAAGAAAACGTTGGCGATGCATTACAGAACTATCGATACCCCGGCTCACGCATTGATGGGTTATGGGTCTTTGGATTGTGTCAGGATACCGATGTTATGTACTTCTCCACGCGCAAGCGATATGTAGCGGCGCGAATCCCTATTACTGAACCCGAGGTAGAAGCAGGTTCAATAATACGTCCTGACGAATGACCAGCTTATCAACGACTTAATCAGACTGGGTACGATCACAAAACCGTCAATCACCATGAAAATTAAGTTGGTCCGAATACAGGGGCGCACACCCAGCAAATCGAGAGGGCTTGTTTGGACAGTAAGATTGAGATTTTGAAGAAACATCGCGGGGTTCCAAAGCATCTACTTCGAGGGAACTTGGATGGACACTGTTGGCATATTTTGAAAGGAAATGAAGACCACTTTGTAGCATTTCTTTGCAATATTAAAGAGGTATTTGGTCCCTTATTGTTGTTATTTGATTCGGATTTAATTTTCGAAACATGGACGGCATATTTTAAATATGGTCTTGATTTCTGACCAGTACTTATTAGGTTAGGTGTAGCACTGTAGTAAAACCCCAATGGCAGGAATCACGATATAGTAGCACCGAACTTCTTATCCTCTGATCTGTCGGACCAGACATTTTGACTGTGCTCGGGAGAAAAGAATGAAAGCGATTTTTGCAGGACCAGTCCGGATACTGCCTATTTCCCTCTTTGCCTGCGACTGCAAAAAATTCTCGCACCACGCGCGAAAATTCAGGCAACCAGGACCAGTCGCCTTCCCTGGTTCTCTTTCCCACCTCTCGACCGACGCTCTATCACACCGTCTGTCTGACTCACTGCAGTGTACTAAGTGCACGGCCAGTGTGAATCATCACCCGTCTGCGCTTTTGCGTGCATTCTTGAGGCACCAATGAACCAGAGGGTGGTAGTGCTGGTGAAATTGCTAAACCCACTGCCGTGCGGCCTTTCCAAAGCTCTCTGCCTTTCACGACCGTGCGCGTTTCACGCAGGCAATGAACTACTTTGTGCGTTTTGGCGATTGCACCACCACTGTTTCGCTGGCGTCGCTCAATTGACAGCCCGCGCCCATACAGTTTTAGGTGTAGAAAGCAAGCAATGCTTACTAATTGCCTCTTTCTTCTGGCCAATGACCGCCCTGTGTTGCGGTTCCGGCCACTGCCAGTGTTACATTTGTGATGATAGTTTTGATACCGAGCACAAGGGAGCGCAATAAGGTCATTCGCTGGTGTTATTTCCCCGAAATAGGTCTCACTATTGCGTGGACGGCCAGTGCTGCACTCGGGAAACTTTAAATCAGGTCGTCTCACATTTTCGGACCTGTGAGAGCGACTGTCATGAACGCAATGATTAGCGCAACTCGTTTTATGCGAAGGAAGTGTACTTCGACTGTGGAAAACTAGTCAATAGTCCCATGCTGGCCTTACTGTTGGAAGCGACCCGGATAGGAGGCTTGTAGTCGAGTTTTGACTTAAAATTTCCTCCAAAGGGTCGTTTTGCCTAGTTAAGAAGGAACCGGTGGGCCAAATAATTGGCTTGGCTGATGTAAAATTACCTACAGTGCGGTTGCTGGTTGTATGAAGTTTCCAGCTAGTCTATTACTAGTCACCTGTCACTAAATCTCTAAAAGGCAGCTCTTCTCAAGCTTCCTTCTGATGTCGCAGTGTATCTGTATGACCTTAATACTGGCCATCAGACTGAAATTTATGTGGGCGCCTTTTTGTGAGTCCATATACTCCCATTAGTTCTACAAGTAGGTAGCATTCCGTGGCTCCGCCCATAGATAAGGAATTCCAATTTCTTTAACTTCACGTCACCATTTCCAACCTGTCATTGAAGCCCCTCAAGATTTCGTCCGACGCACAGGCTCCTCAGTCATTTAGTCGAAGCAATAGCCGAACACTTATTTATTTGGATCGTCAGAGTGCTTCAAGAGTGCCTATGCTCCAGCTACTCGTACTGAATCAAGGCCTAGCATTCTAGCCCGATCAGTACACTTCGTTTTTAGGCATGTAACTGATAAGCGTGTGTTGCACGCTTAAGACGGAGGCTCTGGCTACGTCAGCCACTCTGTCAACTCTTATACGCCACATGAAAGGTACGAACTGACAGCTGGCGCATTTAAAAGGAAGGAGGGAGGCCAGTGCTGGAGTAGCCTTTTTAATTGAACTTCTGTGCACTGCTCGTCCTAATTAATTTGGCATACTCTTGAATTATCGCAACGCGGCTTGGAAGGTTGCTAAATGACAGGGTAACTCGGTCCCTCTCATAACTAAGGGTCAGGTCGTATTGGCTTGTTCCTCATTTGACACTCATGACATCCCTCCTGCGACTCCCAAAAAAAGAATTAAAAATTCACCGGCATACGGGAGTGATGATATTCTCCAGAGTAAAAACGCTCAGTGCTGTTCCCAAATGACCGTAGTTTCGGCGAAACTAGATTGAGAATTACATTATTTCTACTTTGAGATTGAACTACCCAGTTACCTTTCCAAGAACATTTTAAGAATATTTAAAACATTTCTGTTTGCGAATATGCTAGTTGGCTTTTCCTTCTGAAAGCCTGGCATTGCTGCAAAAATTAAAATGAGTCAATCCTGTCTATCGGCGAAAAGTACATTTATTCGCACCACGTTTTAACTACCGCTTTCCTTCCTATATATCGGTACATCAGAACTCAAAGTACCATCTAGGACTTCATATGGGAATGAGATACACATTTTTCGATTCCGATTTGATTCGTTTTTTTTAAGTGATCGCAACTCCAGGCAGGTGCGGAGATCTAATACGCTTGCTTTCTAAGCGAACCAGAAACCGCAAAGTTGTTAGAACTCCAGACTTGTTAAAGATGGCGGTGACGTAAACTTCTTCTATGGAGGTAAACTAGTGTACCTCACTAAATATGTCCTCTATTCGGTGTACCGTAGACCAAAGAAGCGCTTATCCGGGACGTTTCATTACAAGCGTACAAAGAATTTGAGTGGTTTTAGTTGTCTCACCACTGACCTTTAGTGTATACTAACTGAATTTCTGGATACCTCGCCTACCTTGTACCATGTGCTGAAATACTGTGCGAGTTTAAAAGCAGAAAGTGCGCCATGTTTACGCCTAAGATTTATTGAAGGCCAAAGGCCTTATTCATTTTTGCTCTCTCCAGGCTTTTCCTTCGGATTATTTATCTCTCAAAGGTCAGCCGGAAATATCTTCGTCGCAAAACATCCGGTGTTTCGGTTAACTCGCCCACTGACTACCCTGATGATGCCCATAAAGTTCAATGTCAATGGTAACGCATGATCAGCCAATTTGCTGTCTGGGCGACCGAAAATACACCACAGTCTACTCGGTTAAGCTGATTAATTGAGTTTTCTATGTAGCTTCGAATTCTCCTGTATGGAGTCTGTGATCTGCTAAGATATGTCGCAGTGGCCCCGCATTTTGCTGCAGTTATATTCTCTCTACTCAACTTTCCTGATTAAACCCGATCCTCCCTCACAAAAGTGGTATCAAAAACGTTCGAGACACCCTTAAAGTTGGTACCATTCTAAGTGAACCAAGACCATGCTTAGGAGCACTTATCCGGAAGTTCTGAAAGTAAAAAGCCTAAAGCGAAGGCGGAGTCACGCGTCTTATGCATCCCGTGCGCGTAATTAACAAGGATGAAGGGCGGCACCCGCGTTAGTGCGACCGTTTAGTGGGATTTCAAATTGAAGGCTCTTAATATGATAAAGTGTCCTCAGATCTGTGAATGGCAGTTGCTGTGCGTGCATTGACCTCTGTCAAGAAGGTCCATATATCACTCTGCGCCATTGAAGAGGTAACACACTTAGGGATTCGGGTTTGTTTATTTTGAGATTCTGCGGTAAACGTAAATTGAATGGCCGCAAGATGGCGTCAGTATTATTCGTTTCCTCTTCCAGAAGTAACGACTAGATCGGCTTTCGCAGGTCAAATATCTGGAACCCAAACACGTGAATTGAACTAGAGAAGACATTGCTTTTTTCAGTTACTCATTCGTTTTTCTCCGTTCTCTCGGCAGAAAGATTAAATCAGAAAAAATCCAAACCAAGCGTTGGTGCTGTTGCAAAAGTACTCTAAAATAATTTTTAAGCGATTGACTAGTTCCGGTGGAAAGGAAGATTCCCAGTTTTATATACGTGATCCAACTTTCGACTGCTTTTTAACCACAACTGTCTTGTATCATACACCCGTGGGTTTTTTTGATCTGGCATCGACTTTCTTTTCCGCGTGCCATATTTTAGCACATCACTAGAATCCGGCAAACGCGTTTTTCTCCAAACTAGCACTAAACTGCCGGTCGTAAAAGAGACAAAATTAACTTACAGCCTTGTCTCCCTTTTTCGCTGTAGTCACGAGAATCTATTAACTCTCTTCGAAGACCCTTTATTTGTTTAAAAGACCGTAGTTGGACCCTATCTTGTTGTTATTGCCAACCTTACGCTTTCATTGTCGTCATGCCACCGACGGTCAGGTTTCGTAGTATTGGCTTTTAGACTTGTGAGGACTGCAGAGAATCATGTAACTTTTGCAACCTTAAAATATTCTGAGGCCACAAGACTCACCACTCCGTCTTTCGATTTATCCAGGATGGCTCCTTTAGCAGAGCCTGCAGGCGCTGGAGGGCCTGTCGATAGCTGAGGTCTGTATCGCGACAGGTATATTTCGATCATGCAGGTGCATGAATCCTTGTAGTGCTTGGCCAACCTGTGCGGGCTCTAATGGAATGTACATTTCATTGTCGTAGGACAGTGTTGTTCGCTTACCGGGAAATTAAATACAGACATCAAACTCACTCCAAATTAGACGTGGAGCATTTTATACCAGTAGTTTTGGTATTTGCCAGTTGTCAGCTGCGAATAAACTGGAAGTGACCATTGCGACTTTACTTGTGTTTTTTCTCTACTTCACACTCGGCCATTTCATACTATAGGATAACTGCGACTTGACCTACGAGATCAGTCATTATCGGTGGATGCAGCAGTTGCATCCCCCGTGAACTTCCAGCATATACATGTGTTCCTTTCTCACTTTTATCCACCGTGATGTATCCGTGAGGAGCCTGTCAGATGGGTTTTTATTCGGCAGTCTTGCGCTAGTCAAGTCAGAAGACGCCCTCAATATTCCACCTCAGTTTTCCCTACATTTGCCAAAAACCAATACGCTTGACCTGGATTTTTTGGCATGCGACCCGTGCATGCGCACCACGGCTATACACAGTTTCTCCACAGGCTGTTCAAATGTGTTGTCCACACGTAATCCTTTGTCCCAGATTTCCAAGAGCCCGGGTAAATATTTTTGACGTCGACGGCTTCGAGAAAGTTTACATACACCTAAATTTTATCAATCGCTGTGGTATTGGAGGGCCGCAAAGGAGCGAAATTTTTTCAAGCCCTGTTAACTGGCAGAGTTTTTACAGTTGCGTCGTTTTTACTGTTAAAAAATCCCGGAAGAGGTGCAATATTCCACTAAGAACTGCTGCCTGTTCGCCCCTCTTCTGCGATTGGTTGTCATGCAATTGCACTATACTGTAAGTAAGCAACGTAACTGCGATGATCAGTCAGAGTAAATTTCACAACGGTGCTGCCCTAGGGACCTGTTAACCGATCTGGTGGACCAACTGATATCAAGCTCGTAAATAGTCAAAGCTCAGCCCACAAAGTTTGCGACGGGGTCTAGATAAGCCGCCATGGAATCCTGTCATATGCAAAATGCGAAAGTAAATCCAACTGTCAGTTGATAATTCCAAGGGCTATGCATTTTTCTGGTCAATGCGCACACCCGATGTAGCAACTGAACCTTCCGGCTCCGTCAATTTTGGTTACTGTGTGCCTTTAGTTCGAACTATGGCTAAGTGTTTAGTAATGAAGTCCTTCAAAATCCTGTTCACTGGACAAAGGTCGGAGCTTGCTACCGCCAAACTCCTGACTAAGAGGAATAGAGCGCTTACCAGCTTGGGCGTTCCACTGCCTCGTCTTGCTACATGGGCGTTGCTTAACCTGCCTGCTTGCGAGATGGACATATAATGTACACACGAGTTGTCTGGTCAGTGAACTCTGCGTAGTCGTGGCGCGCCAGTCACGCCCTATGTATGTGCGATTTACGCGTTTATCGCGTGAAGGTAAACCTTGGCTGGCTTGCTAATGTGTGGGCTTTCTGTGTGCCTAATGCTGCCACTCTGTTCCTGTGCCTAACGATCCGTAGCTTCTGAGGACTCCGATGTAACTGATGTTTAGGGAGTTTTTAATCTTGCCGCCTCCATATAAATGCCTACTGGTACAATGAACATTTCTGTGGAAAAGTCGTCGTAATTTTCAGGTTGGTGGCATCGTTCTGTTATCAGACAAAATGGAGAAGGGATAGGAGGTCATGATGGTTACTTTAGCAAAACACTCGTTTACGCTAGCCCCTCCTACGCTAGAGATGCGGCTTAATTGGTCAACCAGTCACAAACCTGACCATCTCGCCCAATTGAGCTGCACTTTGAAATAAATGCATACTTATACATAGTACTTGTTTCTGTTCTTTCACATCGGGTTCAAATCAGCAAGAGACCCAATAAACACGTGCCTCATTTAATCAGAATGTGCGGTACATGGAAATGCATAAGTTTTCAATCAAGCGGCCGTCATGTAAGATGAAGAAAGGGTATCAAGGATTTCATTTGCAGCAAATTCCATCGTGTTATGCTCTCGACCCGAGACGTATGCTTTGATAGGAAATTCGGCTTAGAGTGATTCGATGCAACTAAATAAATGAAAAGTAGTATGTTCTTCAAGATTATATTCGGTGGTAACAAAACGATTTCATTCGTCTCCGGTGCTGCGTTTTAAATCAGTGTCTTTTTTCGGTCTTTAACATAGGACAGTTATAAGAAGGTCGGCTTTTCCGTGTCATATTTAGGCTGAAACGAATTGCGAATTGCAGTTTTAGATTTCGACTTTGTTTCAGTTGATGAGGGCCTTGGGGCAGGTGTTCCTCGCTCGAAAAATCAGCATGGGCCATGTCGGCCTATTGAATTGGAAATGCCTACTTCCACTTTTATCCATTTTCCTTGCGTAAAGAGGAGTTTTGCGATTCAGCTCATATTCAACTTATCTGTAAAGGTTCAAACCTATCGCAAACTTCAGCACACACTAACAGACAAGGATCACACCTGACTATCCGATCCTTGTTGATCATCGAGGAGGCAATTTGAAGATTCGCACCTCTATAAAGACACTACCCTCATTTTAGTATCTTGGGCTAAATTAAAGTGATAGGCCTTTTTTGTGGTTAATAAACAGCACAGGGCGAGGAAAGGCTGAAAATGCTGAGTGACACCCTCAATACAGAATCATGTATTAATGTCGCCCAAGTCCTGCCTGGTATGTTCTATCATGAACTTGATATAAGCAGCAGATGCAAATGCACTACAATTCTCGGAAGCTCCTATCAGTTTCATCATCTGATTTATTCGTGAAAGTTAATAATTCTTCGTCAGAGTCTGATTACCACCTGGCATGACCTCTGGATAAGGGCCGCCTGTTTAGTGTGAGCGAGCTTTACACTACTGGGAAAAGACGCGTATTTGCGAAATTAAAAAGTGCTTCGGAATAACGGCGTTAGGAGGGCAACGAGGGCGAACAAATCAGCGGAGAGTTAAAAAACCAAAGCAGCATATTTACAAGTAGACAATGTCACATGCAGCCAGTTTAAAGTTAGACCATCAGTGAGAAAACGGCAGATGCTCTTTTTCTCGTTATCTAAAGGGACCATGAAAACTATGTTCTATTTGAATAACGAGCAGTTATATGGTCTTTTTTACGTATGTGAAATATCCGTTCAATATCTAGAGGTTATGCTGCGTATGCGTAAATGGGTTCTCAGGAGGAGTCGAGTCACTTCTTGGGAAATGAGCCCGTTGCAGCTGTAATTCGATTTTCCGGTAGATTTCTGTAGAGTTAGTGTCCTGCTGTTTGGACTCAACGCGTTGCCGTGTGTGCTCATGAAAGTATATACGCCATGGATGGGTGCCTACAAACAGGATTGACATATCTATGCTGGTCGAAATTAACCAGCGTTAGCATGATCTCGCGTATTATCTACAGTTTACGTTCACCTCAGTATGCCTGCAATCAAGTCTAAAAGAGCTGATTTTCATGACGCCTTCGAGGCTTACGGATTAAGAAGCGCAATGACGTTAAAAACCGTCGAAAGCCGACTTATTTGTAGGGTTCCCGTGAACATGCCAAGGAGATATTTTAAGTTGCACTCAGAGAAGTCACGCAAAGATGCGATGGCTGTGTTCTTTGGCTTTTCAATAATTCATTTTACCATGCAAAGTATTCTTCAGATGCTCCTATAGCAACCTTCCGACGTTGTGTGGAGGGAGCCAGATTGACCGAAAACATCAACTACCCCTGACACCTCACCCAAATGCGCTATACGGCATTTTTACATGAGACCTGATTTGGAGTTGCTGCTAGCAACGTAGGCTTTCTGTGCATATACTGGCGGGCCCATTGACTTAACGCATACCTACGTTTCTGGAGGTATTCCCTGGTGGACGTTCGATCAAGTTGAAGAAAAGATCTGAGATCTAGAATTTAACAATCCCCTAGGCAATTATGAAATATTGAGCCTTTCCATGGACGTGCGGAAGTTGTATATGTTAAAAATTTGCTATTAGGCCATATGTAAGGGTTTTCCATTGCAGTCAGGACTTTCCTAAGAGGAGATTGGCCTCTGAGAACATAGTGTTAGCCATGGTCCAGAGGGCTGCGTCGTTCAATAACCGAAAACAGATGATCTCTTAGGACACTTCTCATGATTTTTCCCAACACCCTAATTAGACTACTCAGGCTGTGGTTTTCTTTAAGTTACATGGAGCCACCCTTGTATACTTGGTAACCTGTTCTTGGCGTGAGACCATTTCCGAGGCAACCGGTCTCATGTCTAGCTTTGGAAGATATCGCGCTACAATTGAAGCAGGGAGCTTCCGAAAGGCCAGGCACAAGAAATCTGGACCCAAGCTCATGTTAAGGCCAAGGCCGAATGTTTTACGAGTTATTTCCGCAGATGTGCCCTCCAGGTCGTCCGTGCAGCACGCTGCTCTAGATGCCTCTGTATCGTACATTTGCGGAGAAAGTTGAATGACGATTCTGACCAAGTGCATTGTCTGTTTGTACTTGGCCTTCTGCGCATTTGCTGCCTTTCGCGGCGTGTGGTCGTATCCCCACTGGTTCTTCGGAGTCTACTTATACAAACAAAGTACTTTTGGGACCTCTCTGTCACTTCCGAAACCTCGCGGCCTCATTTTGACAGAACAACCTTTATCTGCCTATATTGTGTCCGGACATGTTTGCTGATCGAGTTTGCTTATTGAAAGCAGGAAGGCCATTCCATCTTGTTCCGCAGCTCCTAACGTGCGTCAGATGGTGAAGAGCAATCAGTAATCAAGAAGTGTTACTTGCAAAGTAAAAGCCATTGACATGATTATATATGCCCCATATGTCGTCAGCCGTAGTTCGACTATGTTGTCGGGTGTCTTGGGCTTTGAATCAGGGTTCATTTTATCATTGAAATAGGCACCCTATCAGTTGATATACGGATTCACTTTCCGTTAGCTTTAGTCAAGACTGCTCGAAGTCACTTGTTAGTAGCTTGCACTGGAGTCCGGTGGACTCGCGGAAAGTCCTTATTCCGTCCTACAATCCAGGTAAATCGAAAAATATCGGCCCTGCAGGCCTAAATATTCAAAATCAAAGTTGACAGAACTTCACACTATGACTCGTCCTTGGAGGCTGCCTGGATGACTAACTTAGTCAGGGCTATGAACGTAGATCGTACAGACCTGTATTGAGCAGTAGTTGGTCGAGATAGACATCTAAGTGGAAAATTGTCGTCCGGGTCTCCCTTGGCTTTATTTTTGAATTATTCTCATCTGCTATATGCTTGCATCACGTAACAGGCGTTTTGTGCGTATGCAGGACCACTTCTAGAGCTTGTCTTATTTGGTAACAGGGAGTCAAGTCTCTAGTGCATTCTATCAAAAATTTTCCTTACTTAATCCTGTTTCAAAGGAAGTCGGTAATAGTTGGGTAATTTTTCTTTAGGTAAAGACAACGGTTCTCGCCTCTGACATATCTCGTTCTATGAAATTTATTAAGAGCGGTTTTTAAGCCGATGCTTTGTGGAAGACAAGATAGAGCTGCTCGGCTGATCGCCGTTGTTAATAAAAAGAATAGTGTTGCTTGTGCTTAGATGTAGGCAACTTAAGCAACGTGAAGGTGAACACTGTTGTTGTTTTTATGCGAACCGTGTGCCAGTAAAATAGGCACATTTTGTCTTTTCTGAGGATTTCCTCCAGATAGTTTTTGTGTGTTTCTGTCTGTGGGATTGATTGCTGCTTCGCAAGCCACCACCGGATTGAACAATGACAGTTACCAGCCTACGGGCCACATGTTCTAATTTGTCTGCCGTTGTAACCACCGTGGATGTTTCGCTTCCCAAATTTATCTTGCTTTCACATATTAGGAACTACGCTGGTAGGCATTGGGACGTCAGTGTGTCCCTATATTTTTATTATGAACACAGGCTGGAAAGGTCGTGAAGTGCAGTAAGCTACGCGTTGCGGTACGCGGGACGCGGTGTTCAAATGCTGACTGAGTTGCTACTTCTTATGCTACCTCTGGGGGGTGCGCCAGACCTTTGCCAGAGGGACATGCTGACAGTTGGGTGAAGGAGTGGAGTCAACTGCGCACGATCTACATTTTAATCCAACAAATGCCCATTTAAACTTACATGAGGCGCTTGGATGCGGTAGCTTGCCTCTTTCCTGAAGAAACCCTTATAGCCATCTTCAACAACGGAATTTTCCCATGTGTGACGTTTGACTCATTTTTAGTGCTGAACCCACACATTTGTGCAACTCGTAGGAGGAAAGAAAGAAACTACATATTAGGTGCTGGGCCTGGTCCGATCTCTGCTCGCATTAACTGGCCGCGGACGCGCCGCAAAAAAAGGCTGTACTTCGGGGAAATGTAATCAGCGCATAGAACACGACCTCTCGTCTAGCGTGCTGGACAAACTACTGTGCCAGGATATGTGAAAATTTTCGCAAAGTCATTTCATGGGCCACTTTGCGTAGAAATTCAAGAACTGCCGATGGTCCAATATTTCCTGGATTGTTAAGAGAAGCTGGCAGTCCTCTGTTGTGAAAAATATGCAGTGTAGTCTAATAAGGATGCAGCGCACATGACTCTACTTACAAAACCACTTCTTCTCACCTGGAAGTCTCTCATGTTGCCCTCTGCTACGCATACGGTTCCGAAAGAAATTATAACATGTTTCAGGATGGGCTGGTTGAGAGGGCTGCATTTGTGACCTGTGCACGACCTCATGCAACCTGCAGTAACCTCGACCGTTGGTGAGAATTTTCCGCGTTCTGCCCCGCCCCATTCCGGTTGTGACTAAGACACGGTTTTGTACACTCTCTTCTTCTCCCCTGCTTCTTTTGTGTGAACATTCAGTCACTAAGGTTTTACTGGGATAGGCACGGTTTACAGGCCAAAAGTTAAACACAAATCGGCCTAAAATTGACATTGGGACGACCTCACTTTGACTCAGGTTGGCTTGGTTATCACAAGGCAGTCTGGTATTCAAACTTTGAAATGCCACTTGCGCAGAAAATTTCAGATCACATAAGGCAGCCTTTGGTCCACGGTGATCTATAGAGTGTTTCTTTTGCGTGGAAATAACTTGTCGTTTTTCAGCGCTTTCCACAATGGTTACTCGCCCTACGTTGTTGTACAACGAAATGTTAGGCGATCTCCTAGGGTACTAAGCAGTGAGTGGGGAGGGTTCTGTCGATTAATCTTCCGTTTTTACAGTTCGACACTTTGTTGGTGCGGATTTTTAAAATAAATTATCGATGCTGTCCATTATATTTGTTGTTTTACCATATAATCTGACTTTATATCTACCTATAAACATCCGGTTAGCTCGTCGATACCTAAACATCGTTTGCGCGATCGCATTCTGCGCCCCAAAACCACTTATTTTCTGTTTCGTGACGACCGACAAACCGTTTTGCTCATACTCCAGTCTAAATTTATTCAGACTCTCTGCCTTAGAGATTCGAACGCTCATTGCTGAGATTTTCAGCGGCGAGATCCACTCTTGGCCGATGATCCAGAGGGAACATATAGGATCTCGAGTGTCTTACGCCATCCCCTTCCCTTGCGTCTATGATTCGAGGCGGTTTTATCTGCCATAAACCACACTGCGTAGGCTCCTAAGAGAGACAGTTTTAGGATGGAGATTGAACTCGACGCTTCAACCAGTACCTTCGATCAGAAGCTGACAAATCGTGAAACGCACTCGCGTGCACATTTATTTTTCGGTAATTTTGTCTTGAAGTGGCAGTTCTCTCTCAATGCGCGTGCAGGACATGGGAGGAGGACTTTAATGACAGTTATTTGTGTCCAAAATTTAACACTTTCTGCCCATGGGCGTTTCCTCTGAGCTACATTTGCTCGTTTTCTTTCCAGAACGTCCCTGGCTGGCTTCGCAGTTTACAATGTTGATTTTGCCATTTCTCTTTCACTGATCTATCTGCTGGCCACTTTCATGTTGTTAGCAATGCCAATATACCACTTGACTGTCAGTAAGTATGTCCTGGGGAGTGTTTGACTAACAAGCATTTGGAAACATGGTGGAGTTAATTTTCGATCAGGCTATATAAACATCTTTCTGAACGACAATTGACAGGAACAGGTCTTGACCGCAAAAGAAACATTGTTTATTTGCTGATCACTAACTTCCCTTGCAGGAGGATATCACTCACAGAGCCATGTCTGGTTAGATAACCCTTTGGTCATTCCCATCCAGTGATTCTAAGCTCGAGGACATTTCGTCACTTATGCCAGTCATAGAAAAAGTCGTTCTGCATTCAGACTCAAATTTCGGGCGATGAAGTGTGACAATCGGGCCCCAGTTTCAATGACATTTTTTATCAGGAAGTTGGCGGATGGCTGAGAATGCGTGAACTGTTTGCGCCCCAGGTTTACGCCCTTGTGTTTCTATGTGAACAAATAAGCCTTGCTGTGTGCAGTGGTATGGAAAGGCGTGCGTAGGCGAGAGTGACACGGTCAGGCTTGCAAATGTCCTTTCTGGCGCTCACCCAGCCAGCCAATAGCCAATCAAGTCCGGCTTGCAGGCGAACAGAGCGATTTTTCGCAGTCGGGGAAGGACAAGTTGCCGTTGGTCGAACTTCCAAGCATGCGTCACTTCTGAGCTGTAAGATTCCAGTTTCCCTACAGGCAGTCGGGTTTGGGCAGCCTCCATTTGGCAGAAATGACTTAAAGGACGTTTTTACAAGAGTCCCTTTTAGGATTTAGCTAAGAACTCTGAGCTGTAAAAAGTAAAAAGACAGCAACCAGGGCGAAACATTTGTAGGTGTTAAATGGGTAAGTGGGCATCGCGTCAGAACTGTTGATTAGTAGAAACCTGGTCTCCACGAGTCCGTCTGGTTCGGCAGCCATATTGATTTCTCTGAGGCTTCAGCGAAACAAATGTCTTGACGCCCTCAGTATAATCAATCTTCAGTCCAAATGCACTGGACACTTTGTTATAAGATGTAGCAGTGAGAGTTGTTGAGAAAATACTGGTCTTCAATGTGAACATTTGCGTTTTTCTTGAATAACTGTTACTCTAATCGGTATATGACTAGCCTAACCCGAATACCTATACAGCAACTTTAGGGAATTTAGTTTACAAACTGTCAATGTAACTGCTGACTGTTCAGTGCTGCTTGATGGCGAGCTTTCCGGTCGTTTAAACGGGTGTCCATTCCACTTACTTCCCTTTCTATCTGGGCTTCCTACAGTACCCCTCGATCATACCCCACTTTTCAGCCTTTGTCTCCTATACACAGACTAGTGGATGTTTGTTTTGTAAAACAAAAACGGTTGAACAAACACGACACAGTGCCCGTTCACATTCTCTGGAGAAGTCGCCGGCAAAGAACAAATAGGAAACTGAGCCAGTAGAGACTCTTATAGATTGTGGCACGTACATGTACGCACATGTTTTCTTTGTAACTCAACCCCTGTCTTGAAGGTCGCACAGCCCTTGTGTGCACTTTACGCAAGCAGATTGCGTGCGCTTAGGCTGATTAGGGGCTTCCGATTTCCGTCTTAAGCTGTAAAACTGTCTCTACGGATGTGTTCTCTTTGTGCACATATCTAAGTTTGGTGCCTATCAGTGAGAAAAAGCCCTTTACGTCCTGACGCCTTCCACTTACACACGAAGAATTATGCTTCAGTATCCAATTTCCTATTGGCTTACTTAAGGCCTCCTACAGGTGCGAAAGAACATGCCAGCTCGCAATTACTGCTTTAGACAGCTCCCAAAACTTGGATGAGGCAGTGCAGTCACAGCCTCGTCCTTCACATGATCCACGGGTAATCCCCTCTCAGTCATCTTCACCCGTGTACGCTCTACGCAGTGGAATCCACTACGCACTTGCAGACACGCTCGCGCGCAAAATGGCTGGTCGGAGATAGCGACGCGTCACTGCCGTCTGTGCCCTTCCGTACGAACGCCAGCAGACCGTCTTTTAATGTCGACGACGATGTGACGGCAGTACGTTTGACATGCCCGAGTGACCGTCGGCTTCGACCATGACGATTCAGTTCCACCTGCGCACAGCAGAATTGACCTTCAAATAGACCAATCAGGTCTATCAGCCGTCTGGTTAACAAAATGATGGGTGCGCATGCTAGGTATTCTCTCGCAGCGCGACGTTGGCCCTCTTTTTGTGGTCGACTGAACCTTTCCTAACCGCAGCTATATTCCTTCACGAAAGGCGCGCTCCTCGGCATTTAGCAGCGTTCATGACCGTGTTGATGGACTGTTGCTTAATGATCATCCATTCCTGGCTGCAGGCAGCTTAGTGTCATCAATGCGAGCATTGGTTATCGGCCTAACCTGACTCACTTGTGATGACCAGCGGGAACGGCCACAGGTCCAGAAAGGAACTGGAACCTGGCCTACCATCATGGCTTCCGTCGACCTTTGTGTAATCCTTTTCGCGGCGTACCGGGTCCTGTGAACACATCTCAACTGACAGGTTCGCAGACTTCAAGGCAGACCGTACACGGACGCAGAGGTTATACCAACGCGGAGATTTGGACAACGGTTGTCGCCAGTGCAAACAGGGGGTGACAATTGCACCGCAGAGACCGGCAGCGCTCACCCCCTCCTGCTGCGCCTGACTCGACTCCTAATCACTACTTGTTACCTATGCGTTCCACAAAAGCCAGTGGGAGCAGTCGCGGTGATGACAAAATTTTCCCTGTAGCTACAATGGAGTCTTTGATAAACATTTATTCGAGACGGCCGTAAACACCATCAAATACCGAGGAGCGCGGTGTTGACCTATTCCTCGACAGTGAAAGTTTGTGTGTTTTCGAAACATCGGGACAGTCAATGTCCAGCTCCTGAGGCTTCCCCCTTTTTCTTTTCTCCTTCCCCTCCCCCCTCCACCACACCTTCCTCCTCCTCCTCTTCCTCTTATTTCTCTTCTAGAAGAGTTGACGCGCTTTGTTAGCAGGTCAAAGAGGATTGCGAATCGTAGACCCTCTTGTCTTGAAAAATGCTTCCGGGTGCATCCTTTTCAAATTAACATATTCCGATTTCCAAAAGCTATTTATCGCAAAGTTGCAAATTCTTCTAAAAGGGCACGAAGAAAAATTTATCGGTCCAGTTTGAGGGAAAACATGAGCAGCGAAAATCTTTGTTAAAATCCAGCGTGTCGTACTGCCGGATCAAACGCAGAGGGTATTGTTCCTTGCCTGTAATTGGTGTGCTTCCACTTCAGTAAGCACTTTTTTGCGAAAGCCTATTTACGCAATTTCGTTAACTTTTCATACGGTTCAACTTATACGCCATGCCTAGCAGTGCTCAACCGAGACAAAATCGGAAGTCTGCTTATGATAAGCCACAGTTGCGCGGTTCCATTGAGCATAAAGTCTGGTTTTACGTATTCTCCGCCCACCGCAAACGTTAGGGGCTTAAATTCATATTTCGATTCTGCGCGTGTAACTCCCCCGGAATCCAGATTTATAACCTTGTACATCCTCCGGACACGTGACTTCTTCCACATGGTGCAGCAGATGTCGAGACTGGCGAAGCGTGATGACCGAAGTCCGCGTCGGTGGTGGGTACGTCGGATGATGGTAGTCCTGTCTAAAGCGATATGTAAATAGTTTCTTAGCAGACCGAAAGTGTGTCGGGACATGGGTATAGGCACCCTCCCTGTTGCAGTTGGTCTTGCGCTGAATGCCAGGGGAGGGTTAAAAGAGCTAGGACGCGGGAATAGGCACCCCCCGCCCTTGGAAGTTAGCGCAAGGCCGCCTGTTATACGCGGGGTACCTATTCCCATGTCTAAGCAAAGATGTTTATCAGTTAATTGCTAAAGAAGTCACGACGTTTATAAGCGAAATTTAACATTTCTACATGTTCAGCGAATATTCCCATGTCTAGGGAAGATACTTCGAAAGACCCTCTCCAGTAGTGGTTACGGCTGACACGTTATAAATTGTGCTTGTCGTTGAAGGAAACTGGACGCGTTAAGTATCACAGAAGCTTTTTTACACATCTCCGACGGCAATCATTATTATCTGCTTCTTTACATGTAACCCCATATTTTTATCTATGTTCAACTAACAATCCATCCTGTTAACCGCATCGTACTCTATTTCTGATTCATAAGT
Organism: Spirometra erinaceieuropaei; assembly: GCA_902702965.1. Taxonomy (NCBI): domain Eukaryota; kingdom Metazoa; phylum Platyhelminthes; class Cestoda; order Diphyllobothriidea; family Diphyllobothriidae; genus Spirometra; species Spirometra erinaceieuropaei. The sequence continues at coordinate 78,637 of CACRXP010000956.1, read as the reverse complement.
TTTTCCTTACATTCAATGTCTCTAAATAATGTAGAAATGCTTTCGATACGTTTAAATCTTTCCCTTTTTGGTAAGATCGCAGTTCGTCGATACTGTGAGTCGATACTGTCGACGTACTTACTTGTAATCAGCTAGTGTGTTTCCCTTATCGAGGAAACTTGTTATCAGTAGGTGTGTTTCTGCTGAGTTAGGCAGGTCGCCTGTTTCGGTAAGGTTTTTGGACTATGTGAAGGTTAGGGTTAGGCATACGATTAAGTTTTAGGGTTAGGGTTTGCGTTTTGGGGTTAGGGTTTTAGGGTTAGGCGTTAGTGCTACGGTTAGGGTTAGGTTTTAGGGTTAAGGTTAGGGTTAATGTTAGTGTTAGGGTTTGGGATTAGGGTTAGGATTTTTGGGCTAGGGTTGTGTTTCGGGATTAAGCTTAGGGTTAGGTTTTAGGATTGGAGTTAGGGTTAGGTTTTAGGGTTGAGGTTAGGGTTTAGGGTTAGGTTTTAGGGGTCAAGGTTAGTGGTGGGGTTTAGGGTTAGGGTTAGTACTTTAGGGTTAAGTTTAGGGTTACGTTTCAGGGTTAGGATCATGTTTTAGGGTTAAGGTCTTGGTGCTAGGTTTAAAGGGCAAGGTTGGGGTTAGATGTTTGGTTTGGTGTTTTGCTTAAGGCTTTACGGTTAGAGTTAGGGTTTTAGTGTTAGGTTAGCTTCCTCCTTCCGGGCTGTGAACTGCGATTGGATCCCCTTTTTTCACTATGGTAGTAAATTTGGTGCAAGGGTTTTGAGTGTCGTGTTGTACATGAGTTTTGAGTGTACGATATCTTTTTTCATGAATTTCGGTACGTTTCATGTGATTAGTCACCTACAGTAGACTGTCTAATTTATGCAAACGCATGGAAAAGCACACTTTGGTTGTCATTCAGCGCTGTTCAAAATTGAACCGTGACTTTTCCAGGTTTGCGCATGTAGGCAGTTGCCAGCCTTCGGACTTTGTGCTCCGTTCGCTTGGTATACAACTCCCTCCCCAACCTCCTGCTGTAAGAGTATGTTTTCTTTGAATTTCTAGCACAACTGCGCGGTGCAGGATTTGTTCACAGATCTTCGAACGGGACACCTTCTTATCAAGCTCATTGAAATTCTCTCCGGCCAGCGACTGGTAAGTCAGGCCTCTTCGCAGAGTCATGCACACGAATCGAATGCCTCCAAAGAGATCTTACGACACGAAACCCCTGTTTAGGTCATTCATTATTTCACTGAGTGAGTGGGGAAGTATCCGAAGTTTTTATGGCACTCACGCGTTTTATTAAGTTTCGGCCGAAAACCTTTTGACTATTTATCACTTCGTCTAGGAAAAACGGGAAAGTATTCGGTAAAATAATTCGTCTTCCCTAGTCGTCGTCGAGCCGCATTACTATTTAGATTGCCCAGCCCTGACCCTCCTCCTACGCCCATCGTATTTTACGGCCGAATTGAGAAATAAGAGCTTAAGCAGTAGCCCACCCGGCTGTTGTGAACAGAATAGCCACAACAACGCGAGTGGGATAGCACGAACGAAATAGGATAAAAGAAGCAGGATGAATGACTATCCTAGAATTTGGCTTTATTCATCTTACAATTGACGTTTTGCAACTAAAATGAGAAGCTGAACAGTAGTAAATGAAATAGAATTTGGTCAGATCAGTAAGTTAGCACGACATTCTCCCCGACCAACAGATAGAGGGGTCAGGGTGCTGACAAATTTGGAGGGGGGCGTTGACACGTGGCGACTTCTAAACTTCTCTCTTACGAAAGCAGTATGAATGAGCGCCTTGCTGCCGTTGTTTAATCACTGTCTTCAAGTTATGCATATGGACATCGTCATTGTCGTGGCCACTAACAGGTGTTGCAACGTTATGTTTGCCAGCTGAACTGATGTCGTTTTCCTTCTCACTGTTGGGTGGGTGGTCAGGGGAAAACGGAGTGGGATCGTTGAGTAAGGGTGTGGCCTCCTCTTGACGATAACGGCCTATGTCATTTTCTCACCTGAGAGCAGGCAGTTGAACAGATACGGTTTCTTCTTTGTCATTACTAGTTCTTATGTGAGCATATCGAGGGTCGCACTGGAGCAGATCTGCCTCCTCAACGAGCGGATCACATTTAGACTGCTGACTGCCCTTCTTCAACAGAAAACGGTTAGCAGAGACGAGCCACATAGGAGAGTGGTCTCAGTGGTTGACCTCCGATCATAGTTAAACATATTTTTATGCGGTGTCGCATTAGTAGTGGTACATAAAAGTAACCTGCTATGTGCAGGACATCCAGCAGAATGGATTTCCAATGCGTGACAGGCAACTTTTGAGATTTTAGAGCAAGTAGGATAGTCTTCCGTGGAATTTGGTTAAAAAACTCGACGAGCCCGCTTCCTTGAGGGTTTACAGAATTTTCCTACTAATCGTCACTCCCTTATCAGGGGGAATTGTTGAATATAATTTGACGTAAATGACGATCCTCGATCGCCGATAAGCCAATCAGGACTGACAACTGCAAATGGAAAACGAGAATACTCATCGATAACTATCAGAAGATAGCGATTGCGTGTCACCGACGGAAGTGGATCTTGAAAATCGATTGATAATCATTCGAAGGTAGGGCAGCTTTGATGAGTTGGTTTGTGCTTTAGAGAGGAAAAAGGGTTTGACTTCACGGCAAGTTTAACCTCTAGCGACAAAATAACGAATTCCTTCAATCGAAAGGAAAGGATTTCTGGCCTGAACAAAGTGCTATAGCCGATAGACACCGGGATAACAAAGTGACTCATGTAGTTCTTCCAGATTGACTTTTGTTAGCAAAACCTCACAACAACTACGAGGAGGCGTGTCCGGCGCATAGTTTTCTTAAACGGGTCGGTAAACAATGTTGAATGTGGATGGCGACAACTCCAACCTCCAGCGTTCGATCTTGTCGTTTTTGACCTCCCCTTTTCTTGATCACCATAGATAAAAGCAACAAAACGCTGATCTGTAATTAGTCTGGAATTATTACAGAGGAGAAAGCGCTTTCGTTTATGTATGGACTTCACTACAATGTACGCTTCTTTTTTTCTGTCTCAGAATGATGTAACTCATTTGGGAAATAGACCATGCAAAAAGAAGGCCACTGATTGGCCATTTTGGCTTAGCATGGCAGCAATCGCAATGTCTGAGGCATCGGTTTCGAAACCCAATTGAGCATCATACTGAACGGTAGTTATTGAGGTTTTCACAAATTCTTCCTTAAGTGTCTCAGATGCTCCCATTGCTCGTAATGGCAGAGGGAAAGTTTTGATGTGAATGAGCAGATAATTTCATCCAAAACCAGGGTATCCGTTATAATAGTATGCGAGAAATCCCACGGCTCGTTGTCGAGACTATATATCATGCGGATAAATCACTTCGCTCAAAGGCTTCAGGCGATCCGCATCCGGCCTAATGTTCCCCTCGGATACTCCGTAACCAAGAAGCTTGATTTGCTTGGCAGCGATGACACTTGACTTCACTGAAAGTTAGTCCGTGTCTTTTGACCACGTTGAGGAATTTTAGAAGGTTCTCTTCATGCCCCACGGGACCGTTTCCACAAATAGTGATATTGTACACGTAGACAAATATGTCCTCCAGGTATTCGCGCGCAATTATGTCGTCAATAATTCGTTAGAAACAAACAACTCCATTGTTAATACCAAATGGGATACAAAACTGATACAAACGTTTGCAAGCCTTAAAACCAGTATATGGCTTTTCCTCTGGCCGGAAAGGTATCTGGTAATAGATATCCGTGTCGTAGTTCGCAAAATTTTCAATAATTTCTATTCTGGAGAGGGGTAGGTATCTAGGAGTGGGCATTTGTTGATCGTCTGGCCATAACCAACAATTGTTCTATTTCGGTGTTTTTCGTGGGCTACCTTGAGGAACTGGGCTCGCCAAGGGAATGAGAAGGGCTCAACTGCTCCTTCAGACAGAAGATAACGAATCCCTTCCTGTATAGATCTCTCACTAACATTACTGCACCTATGAGATTTTTTGCGACAGGCTTGCAGTTCTGTGTTAGACTAGGAAACAAGCGAGGGGACTCGACACAAGAGGAAGCCATAGAATACGGGGGTAACGTAGGTTTGGTTCACCAAAACGAATTTCAACGCTTTTTGAGTAGCCGAAGAAAGTCATGGCGGGGTAGAATATTGACGAACAAATTTGGCAAGACCGATAACTTGTACTTCTCGTAAGTGGTATCTTTATACTCACTGGAGACAATACCTGTGTGGTAGTGGTTAGAGCGGTGGTGGTCATGGCTATCTTAGCGCGAGATTTATGAATTTCCCTAGTATTTCGGAGTAAAACCGAAGGCAAGATGTAACTTTCAGGACTACCTGTATCTGTTTAAGATTTGAAAAGTAGTCCAGCCTATCTGTAATTCAACCACTGCGCTCTATGAAAGGCCGTCAGGCGCAGTAGCCGATGCTATGGAGACAATTGTCGGATACATAGAAGGGAGGTTTCTTAAGTTTCTCGATTTCAGGCAAGCTTTTGAGAAGCGCTTCTTTTTGCTGCGTCCTTTGCATAACACGCCGCTTGCGGGGGACACTTCGAACGAGGGTGCTTGTCGTATCCACAAAAGTAACAGTTGTTATGGGATAAACTGGAAGCCACCATGTCACGTGCTTTAGGAATAGATGGAGTTTCACACGCCTCAATAGCGGCAGAGACTGAAGCCGTGTTTTCCATCTTGCAAATTTTTCTAATACAAATTGCATTAATGTCTATTTACATTTAGCGTCAATTAACGCATCAAGTAGCCGGCAACAGATGCGTCTGCTGGTTTAGAGAGTGTCGTTCGTGCAACGCTTATCTCTTGTAGTAAACAAACTCTGCAAGTGAATGTGCCCCAATATGTGTGCCTCTCACCAAAAGGTCCATATGACGCCTCATATGTGAGGTTCGAGTTAGTCGGCGGCACCCTTTGGATGGCAATTTCGCGGTATGTCGGCCACCGCATCCTCTTTCATTCCCAGTTGGCTTGAACCGGACAAGCCCCTGATATACGAGATATAGAGAGGTCGATCAAGCTGCGATTCAGTGTTAAGTTTCCTCACTACATGCAACTGGTTGTACTTTGTAACTATCACAACACGCTAACAGTTATGCACTGGAGGGCTGCAAACTGGCGAGTGATCTCAATTCTACGCAGGGTTAGGAGTTAAGTTGAAATAATTCTTCCTTATTTTGACATTTATGACATTCTAGTTCACCTGAGATCCTTGGCACTCTTAATGAAGCGTAGTACATAGAAAGTTTGGTGCTAGGTAATGTGGCTCATGCGTAGACGGGCGGTTTAACTTCGTCAGTCGGTATGCTCACGTGCATCCGCAGGGGCTTGACTTTGTTTTACTATTAGAACCTGGTGGATGTGGGAAGTGAGAGTCGGATAGGTGTTAGTTGCGTTTGTTTTACTATAAACAACTTCCCACACGAAGTATCATCACGATCTCCCTGAGAGAGTGGCTTTCATCCTTTGTTACGGATGAACTCCCACCAAGAGGCGTCAGCATACCGATAATGGTACCGACGCTTGAACGCAGGCATGAAATAGGAATCCAACTAACTGTAATCGTTTTCCCTAACTGTCTAGAGAAAAGCTAGTCACCTGCGCTTTGTGGTTCAGGTTTGGCACCAACCGAATCAAAGTATGTTTAGGAAATTCCTCGTCGCTGTATGTACAAGTCAGAACGAGTTTTATTTGAGCATTAATGTCATGCTCCTAAACTTCGTTTCCGGTATGGCGAGATTACTACACTAACCTTTCCTCACATGTCCTTGATAAAATTACTAATGATTGCAGGTGACAGCTACTTCCTTGCTGTTGACTAGACGCCGCCGAGACATGTTGCGCTATCGAATCCGATATAATTACTGGACGTTGCGTCTCCCGTGGCTTGTGACTTCTCCCGCAGGAGTTAGATCCTAGTAAAGAGCGAATGAGGAAACAGTTGTATGCTGCTTATACTTTAAGCGTTTTAACGTAGTGGACACTTTGAAGCTGAACATTGCCTGCCTCGAGAACGCACCGTGTCATGCTACGGTCCGTTGCAATAGCCGTTCCTGCACTATCCCCTCTTACTGTTTTCTGTCCGTATGTCGACTGAGGCAGCGTAAGCTTTAGAGTTAGACGTTAATACTACGATGAAAAATGACTTATTTACTGTTTTGTCTGTTTCCAATGCGTTTCACTCCACGTAAGCCCTCAGTCTGACTCATCAATCCTGGTATTAAAACTGATGTGGGGTAGTGTGGGGGTATTGCGACGACACGCATGGACGTCGCTCCGAACGTGCGCCACCACAGGAGCTACTCCCCTCTCGCTGGACGCTATCTTCCGTAACTGAATATACCCGTGACTAAGAGGTCACCTACAGCGGCCTGTCGAGGTTTAAGAGTGCGTTGCTATAGTCCCAGCAAAACTTCAATGCTGAGTCACCCGCTCAATTCCATGGCATTCACAAAAACCTCATCCACCGACGTGTCAATAGGGACCTTTTTTACGTTGCCCCCACACTGACTTGAAGCCTCTCGGTCGGGGCAGATGAGGTTCGATTAGTCACCGGCTGCCCCACTCACCCGTCGTATTTCAGTATGAAGTATTGTCTGGTCAGTGGCGCTCCCTTTCCCGACTTTCCTAGGTAGTCTGCCGGTTTTTGTTTCATCTGTCTTCTCCTGTAGGCTTTCCCCGTTGGCGAACGCTCATGCCATGTAGACTTTCGCCACAAAGCTTAAACAGTCAATTCGTGCCTTCGCTGTGAGGGCTAGAGTCTGCTGAAACTCTGCACACGTTCCGCAGTCCACTTTTGGTACATAAGAGTGTCCGTCGTCTTATTTTGCCCCTTCCGTTGAGGGACTTTTCGTCACGACAGAGGCTCTCTCGAACGTTTCTCTACACATTGCAGGCATGGAGATGGTAATTACTATTTCTGGCCTAGTGGGCCCCACAGTCAGTTCTGTTGCAACCTAAATCAGCCAGGTCTGAGTCATAAGAGAAAGCAGAAAGCACGTTTTGTTGCAATCAGCAGTCAAGTTGACAGTGCTCCAAAAAGCTTAACATTAACTTGCAAAACTGCGGTATCATCCACAACTTCGTCTTTCGACTCTGACTTTTCTTTATTGTCAAGAGTTTGTCAACAGATAGCCTTTTTAGGATGCTGTTCTTAGCCTTTTTAAGGATGTTGCGACGCGGTAAGTTAGTTTTAGACATGTGTGAAGATTTGTGAATTCATCCTGACCACAATTTTTGCATTACTAATGAATCCATTTTGCTTGTCCAATTATGTGCTTGCCAAGCGGCATAAATAGAATGCCACTGTGCCTTCAAAGAGAGGATGCATGCTTAACAATACAGACCTGGGGGTAAATTTTTACCTAACGGAAGTTGTAAGTGGATACAGCCTCCGTTAATCATCATACTCGTGCCCACAAATTGGGTGTCTCACTGTTGCGATAGACCGAAACGCGGCCGACACTGGCCTATGAAAGGCGTTATGTGCTTTAGTCCGAGTATATGCGTGTACTTACTTTTACAGCCATGCACACAGCGTGGGCTCGCGCTACGTCAGCCAATGCATCCAGCCTCGTTCTCAGTCACCCTGACTAGGACATGTCCCTGATATATGGGGAAGGGAAAGAGAGAGTGAGGCCGATCCAGCTGGGATCCAACGTTAAGTTTCATCACGGTGTGCAACCAGATGTACCTTGTAACCATCACGATGCGCTAACAGCCCTGTATTGAAAGGTTGCTAACTGACGAGTTATCTCGAGTTAGGATGAAAAACGCCTTGTAGGACTGATATCTATGGCTTCCCAAACAGGACCTGGGAATAGGAACGCTCCGCCCAAATAATAAAGGTAGACCTGCGCAGAATAGTCTCGTGTCCTAACCCCAACAATAACCATATCATAGAATTAGGCTGTTGACCTAATCTTGAGCCTAACCCTGCCCTAAACCTTGACTCGGCCCCTACCCTACCCTAACCTTGATTTTCATTTACCTGACCGTTAATTTTGCATCTAGCCATAAACCCAATCTTTAACCAAATCCTAACCTTTACCTTAAACCCAACCCTGATTTCACTGGAGGTTGGCTCAAAGCCACCCGTATTACAGGCGGTTCCTGCACTTATGTCCTGCCTGCTTCTTTCTTGTTGTGATCTTTATGGCAGTCTGGTTCATGTGAGATCCGACACACTGTCAATGAAGCCTAGTGCACAGGAAGTTGCGTTCCAGACTATGTGGACACTTGCAAACGCGTTCTTTGGCTTTATCAGCCAGTATGCCTACGTTGATCTACAGCCAGTTTACTTGTCATTAGAAAATGGCAGGTTCTGTAAGAGAGAGATAAATGATAGGCAAAGCTGTAGTCTGTTTTACTGCAAACATCTACGCGTAAATTACGCATGCGCTCTGTCTGAGACACTGTTGAGCCTGGATACTCGCACTGCTCACTCATTACTTTCGCACTGTCTTCTTCTATACAGGACACATAAAACTGCCCGTCAACTGATTGGCGTTAAAGCGAAACAGGATGATAGCGGTCACATTAAGAGTAGTCGACTGTATGGCGCCTTTTTACCTTAAAATTTGATTCTCTTACCCCTTCCTATATGATGGCAACATTTTAACTGAAGTCTTTTGTTAACCAACGTTATCCCGCTTAATTTAAGTGCGCTGAGTAAAATCCCATCATCCAAATCAGTGCTGCTCTTTGTACCATCCCTTAATTCGTTAGTGGGTTGGGAGGAGTTTGCAGCCAGTGCGCTAAGCTTCTAAAAATCGTTCTACTTGGTACCCACTGATAAGAGTCCTCTTGGTTTTATTTAATCTCCCTGTTCAATTGAAGATTCAGTTGTATCTTATGTATTTGACGTTGATGTCCACTGCAAGAAAGACCTCTGACGGGAATAAATTACGTCTTGATTGCCACCTGTCGCTTCGGCGTATGAGGTTGACATGAGTCATTGTTGTCGGATTCACAATACGTTCTACTACCTGATTGAAAGTAGCCAATAATAAAATCGTAATTAATCCGAGGGAACAAAACGTTTAAACTGGATCACACTTTTAGTGCTAAAATTAGTTCCCGCCGCATCACGTCATCTATCAGCAGAGACTGTGAGAGCAAAATAACAAGCGAGCAGCTTCGTGATGCTCTGTAGTGCGTTAGCCACATGTGGCCCTGACTGTAAACTGGATCGCGTAATCTGACGATTAGATGGGAGGTCTGTCAGTGTGCAGTTGGTGTTATCGCTATAGGGGGAAGCCTCCAGCAGCTTTTGATTGACCTCCACTTCGTCTGTGGGGTCTTTATGCCCACGGAATCGAATTTCTGGCTTAAACCCACCATTTAGGCTGTAGCCACGGACGGCAGGTCCCCCCTCGTTGACGGTTTGTGCTCATGCATTCATTGTGTTCTATTGTCTTACGATCCAGGGTGTGTCATTTCCAATATATCTGGAAAACATAATAGAATAGACCACACATGCATTTATTTTGTTCTGCGTCTTCATGACTCTTGCGCACGAAAGCTCCTGGTCGATAGACGATGCTGGCACCATTATCTGCGACTGTGCGTTCCGTTATATCAGAGGCATTTTTGATAAATGATGTTATGTTGTGTTTTCCTTTTATACCATTTGAGGTTCGTTGGTAATATTCCCTTAAACATCAGGCCCTTAGCTATTAAAATTTATTTACTCGGTCCTCCTAATTATCGTTTTGTGTCCTGACCCGTTGAACAAAGGCTCGACCACGGCTTGTGTGGCATCCGGTGATTGCTGTAATAGTACAGCATGTGTTGTGTTGTTATCGTTTATGTACGGCGCCATTTGCAACTCGCATTTTTTTGTTCACAGACTGTGGAATACGGACTTTCTCGCGTCCACTGTATTCAAAATGTCCAGCGGGTCCTCGAATTTCTCCAATTCCGCAAGGTTTGTCAATACTGTTTTCTGCTCACTGCTGCTAAGACCGTGTCGCTTAAGATTTCTGTTCATATTTACACACGAAAGTTGTTTCTTTTTCGTCGGCACTTTATTTAGCGTTTTCGAGATGAGCCACGGGACTTTTGGGACTGGGGGCAAAATCGTCCTGTAATATATCATCCGTAACCCAGAGTACACCCTGGAGGCATTAGCGACGACACTACAGCATAAAAATCTAACCAATAACATCTCCTCCTAGGGTCATGACCAGTGCTAATGATGTGCAGTTAATGGGTCAAGAATACCCTCGAGCAAAGAGTGGAATTGCGGCCGTGACTTCGGGGTACCCACAGTTGCAGGTCTCCCTTTGTCCTACAATCAAAGTCAGGGTTTTTTCAGACGCTTCCACAACAAAAAACAATCATGGATTGAAGTGAGCATTGGGAAACTGACATCAATAAGCCGTACATCAAAATGGGCCGCTGAAAACCCACGATTTGAATCGTGATCTATCACTCCAGCCCTAACTTAACCTCCGTCTCGTCTTCTAATGTTCTGACCACCTACGTTCATTAGATTGCAATTATAGATTATCTCAATGTCTACCGATCTGACCGTAAACCCAAAAGGAGGACTTAGATCCGTTGCAGAAGGAAAAAAGGGTATATGATCTTTCAAGTTTTCTCAAACTCACCATCCGGAGTAAACAAAAAAGGGGTCGGAAGTGACTGATCCGAGAAGCCACCAGTGTCAATGCAATCATTTGAAGGAACACGAGAAGGTCCTAATCGGTTAATTTCAATTTCCGTCCTTTAGTTCCGTCGAATACATCAAATATTTGATGGTGGACTCCAAAAAATTAGGAAGCTCATTACCTGTGTTAAACCCTTTTTTTCCCATCATCAACATTACAAATACCGTAGATTCATATCACGAGGTCCACTCATGAGAGTTGAGATCAAACGTTTTGCCATGTAACTGTGATGGATATGTTAGTACGCCGTAACCTAAGTGGTCCTAAACTACTCTTAAGAAAGCATTATTCAAACACAGCAACTCCACAAACCTATGATGATGGTCGATGCCACACCTCGTTAACCGACCAGAATGGTGCGGAAAAGCGGGTGAGTGTTGCTGATTCACATTCAATGCCGGTGCGTTCATCTTCGAGGCTTGGTTGTGTTACGGGGCGGGGCCAGCGTATTGTTGCGGACGTAGCCGAAGGCTATATGTCACTTTGCTCAGGCCCTTAGGCCTCTTGGCTTAATCCCATCGTTGGAAGACGCTGAGTTTTGAAGAAGGCAATGGAGTGGAAGCTGTTCCAGTATCTCAATGGCCAACTCGCGTGGAAGCGCTGTTGCTCTTGTTTATTGTCATGTTCGACGGACGAACTCTCAGCTGTGATGGCCCGTGAGACCGGCATCATCATCATCATCATCATCATCATCATCATCATCATCATCATCATCATCATCATCATCATCATCATCATCATCATCATCATCATCATCATCATCATCATCATCATTCTTAAGCTAAACCATAAATTTAATTACCTTCATGGGAAAACGCAATCCGAGAAGGGGCTAGCGGATTCGGATTTATAGTCAGTTAACTCAAATTTAAACTAACTCTTAATTTAAAATATTTGCAGTCGCAGGAAACAGCGTTCGGAATTACCAACATATAGCCTTCAACCCTATCAAAGAATTGCCCTGTATTTTTTTCAGATGTTAATATGTGACCGAGGTTACCTACTGTTCTTGACGTCGTAGGGAGCTAAACTGAGATACATCGACCAATCAAAGACCGAAGACAGTTACTTTCACATGCGTTGGTAGAGTTGTATGGGTGCTTCCCTCGCCCCCTTTTTAAT
>CACRXP010000956.1:19257-30749 GCA_902702965.1 Spirometra erinaceieuropaei | reverse complement strand
TCATCCTCATCCTCACCCTCATCCTCATCCTCATCAAACTTTGTCTTCATAAAGGTTTTCTATGTGGGTCAGGACTATTGACTGGAAACTGCACCTGATTTTGGGCTTCATTATTCTTAGATGAGTTTAATGGACTTTGCGCTAATAATTCAGACGCTGGACACAGTCTGTAGTCTCTACTTATTCCGACAATTTATTAAGTCAAGTATTAAGGCCGGCTTTACAACCCAATACGGCAGTCAGTTTGGATGTAGGCCCAGGAGGACAGGATATGGAGGCATTCACACAACTGTCAAACATAACCGCGACAGCTCAGACGCGGAGGTAGAAACTGCCGGTTCCGGTCCATTTCACGGAACCCATTCTCTTCCTGTAAGAGTTCTCTAATTTGCCTAGACTATCTTATTAGATTAAATGAACCCTAAAATATATGACTGACGAACATTTATAATTTTTCATTGGTACTTGAAAATTGCGCTGTTTCGCCCCGTTTAGTTTTTCAGCCACCCAGTTAAAATGTAGTGGCGTTGTTTATGCACAGGGTACGGCAATTTGACTGTCGCAAGCGTCGTGCTCCACCGCTGCCTACGAGGTGCGTTCGGGGGTCGCATGCACGTGACTTTGTCCATAGCGGAGCATACTTGCGCTGAATCTGCTCCGCTCGTCCCACGGAACTATGCCAGGACAAGGCCAAAAAGACTAGATATGAACGTGAACGCAGTGACTCACCGCCAACCAGCCAGTCTATGCGACCTCGGTACAAGTCCCACTTACGAAGATTTCACTAGGAGGGAACCTGCACCTCGCACACATTAGAGTTCAATAAAGACCGCACTAAGGAAGAAACATTGTAGCCTAGTTTGCGATCAGCACTAGGACAAAGTTATATCCTCATTCGGCAAACTTCCAAACCACAGTTTTTGATGCATCATAATAACCCTAAAACACGTTTGGCTATTTGTAATGAGGACACCGAACACTGGGGCCGAATTGACTAGACTCACCTACCCTCTCCCACTGGCTAGTGGTCTGTTCCGAGTCAAGTCGACTGGTGATTTGGCTGGCGTGAAGTGAGAACCACCTTTTGGCGCGTGTCACGCACAGTATTGAGCCTGACAAGTGAGAAACATTATAAAAGCCAGTGCATTCCGGTCCCTGTTCTAACGGAGAATCAAGTTGGCGTTAGAGAATCACATTGTCGGATTGCGTTAAGGAAGGCTGTCTCAATGTCGCTCTCGCCCTCTTGTCCGTCTCCCATGTGCCAGTGGCTCATTCGTGCATCCCTACCGATCGGGGCTGAGGTAGAGTGCAGTGGTTGGCGTGACGTGATCCTCCGTGTAAGTCGTGTCCAACGCGTGTGTGGTTCACACATACATATGCCGTGGGGTCAGTGTGGCCCCCGTTTTGACCCACCGCAACGGTAATCCACTCCTTTCCGGCATCAGTGTGCCCAAGTAAAAGCAAAGTCCTGCGGGCTGAGTGAAGGGACAAAAACGGACCTTTTTTATGGTAATTGCGCCCGGGTGAAGTTTAGCTTTATTCCTAGCAACACTTCCACACAAACTTTGCACCCTGCAGATTTCGTGCTTTGAATCTGTGTCTTCTGTAAAGGCCTTTCGTAATGATAGATATTTTTTATTCTTGCTAGTAGAAGCGGAGAGACGAGTTCCAGGAAGTAGTTGCGAAGATGGACACACGATCGTTGTAACAAGAGCTTTATTAGCCTGACGTTTCGAATTCTCACTCGAATCCACCATCAGAGACAGTCAGATAAGGTTAGTGGATTGCCAGGTGTTGCAGCATTTAGAGGGCGTAATTGCTAGGTCTCTACATGTCCATCACAGTTGACAGCTCCCGAGTGCATCACCGTTCGACTCGGCAACTGCCAACTACATCCTATAAATACCGCAACACCTGGGCAATTCACTACCTCCTCTGCCTTTGTTTCTGATTATGGATTCGAGTGAGAGTCTGAAACGTCAAGCTAATAAGGCTCTGGTTCCAGCAATCATGTCTCTTTATTCGCTATCCTTATCTGTGGTAAGACGAGGAATCACCAGACTTTATGGAATTAGGACAGCAATTTAATTGCTACTATTGGATTTTTTGCTTATTTTTCTATGCTTATAAATCTCGTAAGCACTCCGGGTGTTTTCCTGAAACTGTAATATGTGAACTTGAGGGACCTCTGCACTTACTAATTTCATTCTTCACTCCGATTGTCGCAATGCAAACCTTGTTTTTTCCTATTTTGTAGGACATTACAATGAATATACACGCCCTTCTGAAGACGCTGGAGCAATTTCCCCACCAACTAACCAATCTTTCCCTACACCAAGTACCAAACTCCCCACCAAAGGCAACGCAGGAGGTCGTCTACCGTCTGCCGCCTGCAAACACGGCACTCCTGGAGGAATTGGTGACGAGAGTGAATGCTCGGTGGGCCAATGTAGTGCAGCAAATTGATTCCAGGTATGTTGATGAATGATCGCACGCAGAGGACAGTTCGACGGCAGCGTCGGCGCCAATGTCTCTGTTCCCTTTCTTAGGTATTTAAAGTGGGCGGTGTTAGGATGCAAAACACGCAAATTATCTACTCGCAGCTGCGCCATGCAGCGGCAGAATATCGGCGAAATACGCGTGTATGGGTTTTTGGCTAGTACCTGTGCTGTTAGTGTGGTATCACCTTGCCCTAAAGTATACTACTAGCCGCTTGTTGGCAGTTAATGAATATTACGCGGTTACCCGCTGTGTCTGATGAACTTCGGCCCAAATATTCATGCATAAAACTTAGGTCTGAGCCTATAGACCTTGAAAAGACACGCAAATGTTCATACGGCACTTAACATAATTGGCTTTTTCTCATGTTCCCCCACTTAATCTACTCTTTAACAGTATTCATCTACTGGTGGACGCGTTTGAGCAATTCAAAACCTGCCTCAAGACGCGGAAGGAGCTTACAAGTTGGATGCAAGAGGCACTAGATCTACTCGACAGCGTCGAACGGACCCGCCGTCTTTCTACCGCCAGCTGTCCACAAGTCCTCTCAGCTCAACTCCGAAAACTGAAGGAAGTGTCTGCCGAAATAGACTACTACGAAGATCTCCTCACCAGTTTGAAGACAACTTATACAAACCTTAGGCAGAGTCTGGAGGTAAGTTGGCTAGGCTACTTGCTGAGTTTCATTTTCGCAGGAACAGCCACTGCTAAGACCTCACCGCAGTACTGGGCCACAAGATTTGTAGAATTATTCGGACTGGCTTCTCACCTCTGAACCTCATATCCCCTTTTTCTGTTTGGGCTTTTGGCAGGACTGACTTTTGTGGCCCCCTAAACAAGACATGGGAATAGGGACCGCCTGCTGTACGGGTGGCTTTGAGCCAGCTTCCCGTGAACTTAGGGTTAGTTCTAAATTTGGAGTTAGAGTTTGATCAAGGATTAGGTTTAAGGCCAGATTTAAAGTTATGGTAAGTCAGGATCAAGTCTAGGCTAGGCTAGGGGCTAATTGTAACGGCAGAGTTAAGGCTAGGGGTAAAGTTAGGGTCAAGATTAAGGCAACGGTTTAGTTTTGTGGTAGGATTTTTGTTGGGGTTAGGACACGGGAATAATTTGCCCTTTCCGGAATTATGCAAAAGTTCACCTTTATTCCTTGGGCAGGGCGTTCCTATTCCCAGGTTCCACCAGACTTTCCTTCACGTTATTCGTGTGTCCGATCCCTTATTGTTCAAAAGCTGTCCAGTTGCAAATTGCCAAGTCAAAGATACTCTACAATTTTACCGGTTTTTATTGTACTCATAGATTCCTCGTTGCCAGGTGCTTTGAGTACAACGCAGCTGAGACTATCGGGTACAAGACAAAATTGATGCAAAACCACAGGGTTGAGGTCATTAAAATGCTATTCGTAGTTATAACGTCAGCAAAATGGACGTTCGTCGGGCAGATCAGTCAGACGTTTGGCGTTCCACTTTCAAAGTAAAACTGAAGAGCTGTTTCTGGAGTTCTGATCGTAGGACAGGAATGGGCATACAAGTTTTGTTTGGTATCGTGGTATGACTGGCCGATGGCAGCAAGTAATTAAAACGTGGTTGGTCGCCCTTGTTTTTATCGGCATAATTTCTTGGCTTCAGGTAAAATTGGCGGAGACAGTTCACCGTCGTCTTAGAGGGCATTGGGTTAGCGATTAAAAACTAGCCAGAATTAGCCCATAAACCTAGGCCAATGATAGCTTGTCGATTTCTTTGCCGTTCACGCGGCCCTTGATGTGAGGCATCTAGACACAAGCAACCGCCCGTGTTCCTTGATCGATGATCACTCCCTCCTATGTGGCGAAAACAAAGCACTTTTATCGAACACCTTTAAGCTAGGAGGGCTTGGGACAGCAATGGGACACCGAACCGGAGTCGATCTGTTCGAGCAGGTTTCTTAACCAATAATGAAAGTCCATGTCCAAAGCTAATCTAGATTATCTGCGGCTGGCGGTGTTTAGATGGCATTGAGAGACTTTCGAACCTTAGCTTCGTACCACATGCTCTGAACAAAGGCACTGTAGCATCCAAGTTTCCTTTTATTATTTGAATTTACGACATCAAGTCAGCAACAGTCGATATTTGATGCCGTAAACCTATTCTAACCCATGTACTTGTCCGTCCAACATTGCCACCGATCGGTAACATCGTAGTTTTCGCCCATTCCTATGACAATGCTGACATTGTTCGCTTTTGTACTTCAGGACTCTGCTAGGCAGGCCGATCGGTACAAACTATCCGTCGCAGATCTGCCATGTGCCTCAGACGACTTGAGGAACATCTGTCTGATTGGACCGCCTGGTTCTGGAATTGCTGATCTGGCGGCCTTTGACACTAGTCTCTACAACCTGGATTCCACCTTCGCATCCTTGAAAGACAGGCTATCTGCCCACAGTGATACCTCTCTAGCGGTAAGTTCGGCCCTGTTCTTATACGGTGAGACTTTCTGTACACACAGTAATCTAAAACTTTGGACGATGTTAATCCAGACGAAGCCTTCGGTATTCGCAGAAGTTACAAAAACGAGAGATGAACTCATGTTAAGCAGACGAAGAATTATTCCTGTGCCGTTAAATTATCAATCTTAATCCTCATTACTTCAGCAAACACTTAGAAGTTGGTCATTAAAATCTGTCTTTTGTTCCAGAATTTTGTGTTTTCGCTTGAAATTTGTTTGGGAATTTTGGGAAATTCGTTTAGACTTCTTAAGTCTGTCAGTTTTCCGCTTGTTTACATACATGTATTTTGACAGATCACCAGCAATCGCATTTCCCTAAGCACGGATTAGCCGAAAGCATGCCCGAATATTTTCGGCTTGTGTTTCTGGTGTAGTAAGTCAGCCAGATTTTTCTGGTGGCTTTTGTATGTGCGGGTTGGATGCTGCACAAGATGGACCACGCCCACATATGCAGCTGGTTGTTAGTTCGTGATTGTTTGGCAACTTGTTCCTCGTAGCGTACTCGCGTGCATGAATACTTACCCTGCCTAAATACAATCCAGGATCAGCCATGACATCTGTTACTGGTTTGCTAATTTTTATGATCACCCTCACTATTATCTGGACGTATTTAGATCGAATTAAGGTCCCAGGATTGGGTTTCCTAGGTAAGTGACTGGCCATTAACCAAGTTCACGAGAGACAGCTAGTTTTGAGACTGGCCTTCGCCGCCTGTGGAAGTGCCGGACAGCCTGTAGCTAAGCCACAAGGCAGGCATCGTCTTTTCCCGTCGGACTGTATGGTCTTCCATGCGTGGGCAGTTTGGCGTTTGTGCTGCATTTAGAGAGAAGGTTGCGTCAACGTCGCGCATGAAGACGCCGATGCTGGTAACCACCTATTACATCGACGTGGAGGGTACCTAATTTAGACTATTTTTTTGCCAGTTTCCGACTGTTTACCGACACAAAAGTGAATTGCAGCTAAAACATACTATTCTCGACAGATCGGTTGTTGTTATGCTCGTTAATTAAGACAATAAACCTCTAGGTTACCCTTACTTTCTGAACAATCTTAGATTATTCGCCATTAATATGTAATATATATTTCCTCCACCAGCCTTATGATTCACCCTTTTGAAAAATAATTTCCAATAAGTAATTTGTAACACTAGGACTTCTATGAAGCAGTCCTCCTTAACCATGCTAAACTACACAAATTTACGAAGACTTATTTTGTAACAAGCCTTTGCTTCTTTGTGGAAAACTTGAGCCTTGCTATCCTCTATCCCTTAGCCTAACAAACGACCGACAATTCAGGACGGACTGTTCATGCCGCCGGACAGCGTCCCTAAAGACGCTGCTAATAACCGGTCAATTAAATTTCAACTGTCAAGCACGGGAGGCGATACTAACAGCTCCGATTCTCAGTTTATTTACTCTCTTCACCTTCCATCTACTGGTCCCGAACCGACGATTCCTTGCCCCTTCTACTGGGTCACCACAGCCTGCCCAGCCGATTTAGCCACCTCCGAACTACCCCTACTCAACACTTCTGGCGCCTGGTACCTTACACGTCTAGCTGGAGGGGTGGGCCAACCGGTCTGCCTCGGAGACGCCCTGAGATTGGGCCTGATCGATGTTCGCACACGCACTTGTTGCCAGAGTACTGAACCCAACCGCACGCTCACGTGGCAAGAAGCAGCTAATCAAGGTTGGATCACCCACCAGGCCGTCCGATATCTGACCTCTAGCCTCGAGTTCGAGTCCTCTGCCCAAACCTCGGGCCGTGTCTCAATACCTGTGGTTCATCTTCTGGAGCGAACCCCCGACCCTACAAAACTCAACGTGAATCCCGTGGACGGCACCTTCAGTCCACCAAAGCAGACCCTCTCTGATGCTCATACCGCTGGTCGTCTCTCAGCTGACACCTTCGAGACCGTCGCTGGTCTCGTCGCCAACGGCGTCGGCATCACCACAGAGAGTATGGAAATTAGTTGGAAGACCTCAGCCTCGAAGACCGCCGCGGCCACAGTCCCCATGAAGACCGATCGGCCGCCTTGTCTGACGGACTGGCTGAATGCTGGCGCCTTTAATCCGCGATCACGAAGACTGCGAGTGCTAACTGTTCAGTCGCTCACCGACGGGACACATCCGCGATTTGAGGAAATCGAAATGACCTTGCAGGAGGCAGTGAAGAACGGTCTTCTAGATGCGGACCGTCGTGAGTTCCTCGTGATGCGGACAACTCCGAAGAAGTGCAGTAGCATTTCAATGCGACTTACTCTAAAAGAGGCCGCCTCACGCGGCCTTCTGGATACAAAAACCGCAACTTTCAGAGTCATGGGGTCACGCAAGGCCAAAAAGTTGCCAGTAGAGGTAACGCATGCATCCGGCTGGTTAGCGCGTCCTCTGACGGTGGCCGAGCTTCTTCTAGCTGGACGTTGGCTCAAAAACGGTATACTCGATCTGGAAACTGGCGAGACGCTTTCATTGCCATTGGCAATCTCCAAAGGGATAATTGACGAGCTGGAGGACTGCTTGATTGTTCAGACTACGAAAATGCCCAAAACTGTATGTTTGCATGAAGCCCTCGAAAGTGGTATCCTGACGTCTACTGGCTGCGTAGTGTCTGACAGGGGTCAGTGCGTGCCCCTCCGACAGGCCATCAACTCCGGTCTTGTGCGTTTGCTTGCAACTGCAACGTACCCACCGATTCCCGGTCCCGTTATCGCAAAGACAGGCACCCTAACACATCACCCTATTGTGGAAGCAATATTCTCCCACCAAATTGACGCCACTACACGCGAAGTCGTATCTGCTCGTGGTGAACGCTTTCGTCTGTCCGACACGGCATGCGTTGCAAATTCCAACGTAGATTCTCAAACTGCTGATCTTCTCGTATCTGGCTGTGGAATTTTAGGAAAGGACGGAAATGAATTTAGTGGGCTGCAAGCTCTGGCAGACGAAGTTCTGCAGCCTGCATCGCCTTCAGCCCTCATGGGTACTGTCACAGAATTGTCAACTGGTAGGCAACTTAAGACTCGTGCAGAAATTGAGAAGACTCTCTCCCCTAAAGGAGCCCGTCTTTTGCTGGGCATAAGCCCATTCCGACCAACTTTCGGCTTCGTGAAAACGCGTCAGGTGATTACTCGTTTAGCCTGGATTGGTCCTGGACTGGACGACCAGAACAACACGACATCCTGCGTTGCGATTTCAGTTGGTGAGCCGGTTGGGAAGGATCCGCTTCAGACAGAGGAAGTCTCGATTTCAGTGAGTCCATGGCATTTCTTGATTGTTATATTCACTCAGCAGTTAACTTGCTTACTTTAGTGGCATAATGTTATTTTATCTTCATAGTTTTCGTCGATGCCAAGACGTGTAGCCGATGAGGAAGTCAATTTCTCTCCTCCTGCCGATACCAGCACGACGAAGGAGAATCACGAGCTTCAAGAGACTGTCAACTTAAAAATGGCTGCCGTCCAACAGTCCCGCAATGATTTTCGACTGGATCCTGACGAGTCCAAACGTCAGGGTATCTTCAACTCCGAGGCCTCTAAGTATTGCGGCCCAGCGTCTCCTACCGTAGACGAGGCCTCCAGAAAGGATGTCATGTCTACTCAGCACGTCCCACCACGCGGGTCAAGGAAGCGCGGTGCAAACTCCACGTTTGAGCCAATTACCCTAAATGAGGCAATCACAATGGGCAGGATAGTAGAAGACAGCCAGAAGAGTTGCCTCCTCTCTTTGGCAGATGAAACTGGATTACCGCCAATGGGCTTGGCTGACGCAATCGCCTCCGGTCGACTGGACGCCAAGAGATCAAGGATGAAGGATCCCAGCACAGGCCGATGGATGTCTCTGGAAGAGGCCGTTAAATCGCATCTAATGGACCTTACAACTGGCAGGGTCAGATGTGAAGACCAGTGGATTTCTCTGGCGGACGCAGTTCTCCAGGGTTTGTTTCCCGACAGTGTTCCCTCTGCGGAGGACCGTGTGACCCTAGAGGAGGCCTTGGAGCGCGGTTTCGTGGACCTGGCGAAGAACACGGCGCGGAATCCTGCGGATGGTGCAGTAACTAGCGTGGAGGTTGCGCTCCATAGCGGTTGGCTTGAGGAACCCCAAACAATTACGAGGATGAAACTGCTTCCACCAGTGGGGTCGGAATGTACTATACCCTCAAAATCCAGCCGAATTGACTACTCAACAACGCAGCTAGGGGGTGTAAGTCTGCTTGCTCTCAAAACTCGAGATGACGTTCACCCCGACTGCGTTCGAATATGTGTCCTTGCTTTAAAAATTAAGCTACTGAGACATAAAACCTCTCGTTTCGGTTGTTCTTGTCTGAACAAGACGATGACGCCCCGACTGTTTGTAACGCGCCAAACTTTTATTAACACGGCAGATAGCATTTACAGTTCCGAGGTTGGAAAGATGTTATAGTTTGGCGAAAAAGCAATAGTATTTCTAAGATCTATTTCTTGGCCTTGCTGTCTGCCAATGCTAGTGCATATTTATAAAACTGCGAAATGTATGCGTTGTAGGACCGGAATCTGACGTGCAGTTAAGAAGAGTTATTGACAAGAACAAAAGACACTTGGTTGGTCATTTCTGACTTGTTCCCCATCCTCAGTCAGTGGTGTTCTAGCTCCAATCCGTGTATACCTGAAATCTTATTCTAAGTCAGCTGGTTATTGACCATTTTGACTTAAAGACTCTCCCATCTGATTTCTTGGCGCAAGTCCGTCGGCTGGGATCAGACATGTTCAAAGTCATTTGGGAAATAATGTTCGACAACTCATTTTGATTGCTAGATGGAAGTGGGCATTTTAGTCCGGTGCGTACGCAGACATTGGAATAGGGATTACTTTTCAGGATAGATCGGTGAGAGTTGCGCCCACGTAACTTGCTGCTCCCGATCTCAGCCGACAAGATGTAGGCCGTAGTTCAAGATAAATAACGCTTGACTTGAAAAAACTAGGGGAATAATTAGCTCAGTATCGAGCCTCAGACGCCGCTCACGGCAGAGGACGACAAATAAATCGGAAACTTTTCAGCAACCACCGCATGGAAAATCCCGTTTGTCAACTTAATTTTTCAAAAAAGCTCGAAAGTCCTTAAATAAGCCTGGCGTTTGAAATCTGTCTTGCAACAGGTGGTCACCGTCAAGCGTTTATTTTCATTCCAGTGAATGCCTCCATCGACTTCCAGATAACCCAGCAATCCCTTGACAGAGAATCCACCTGTCTTTCCTCTGGTATTTTCAAAGTTCTGGACTTCTAGTAACTGTATGAACACCTCAACTATTGACCACAAGTCCTTTGCCGCCCAAAATTTGCTTGTCTACTTTTTCTCTAAAACGTCAAGAAAATAAGTGAATTGCACTTTCAGCAAGCGAAATCCTCTGGAGCTCTTTGGTATTAAATCCTGTATGGCCATAATGACATTGAGTCTCTTTCCCTGTAGCTGAAATAAGCATTCGTGTTGATTTTATAAACTTGTGGAAAATGACGCTCCATGCATGCGAAGGGGCGTTCAAAAAATAAGAATTATTATCTGTAGGCAAGTGAGTTGACAGTGTTGCCCCCCCCCCGCTGGAAATACTTACAACATTAAGTCAGAAGAATATAAAAAGAAATTGATCAGTAGGAAGCCCATTGGGATAAGCGCATACCATCTGATGAACAGTATTTTGAAAAGGATTAATGTTTTTTAAGGTGTTGTCTTTAATTTTAAAATATGTACATAAATCTCCTTTTTGGTTACTCCCTCATGTAATGCGAAATTTTGAGCCTTATCCGTCTACCTCATGGACGTTCAGCTGAATATAAATATTGTAATCGATAGGGATGTGGGAGTGTCGAGTGAGGAACGGGTTCGCGACGGTCGAACTGACATTACTGTCGATGGCTTTTCAAATCCCCCAAACGAATCCCCTACGAAAGGATTTCTGTGGTTTGAAAAAGCAGCGTTTGTTCAGCAAAATTTCCATTAAAACGCTGTTTAGATACCATTAATAATTGTGTTCCCTTTTGCAGGCAACCCCCTACACACCATGGGCTGCCGGCGTTCAGGAACGAAAACCGACGTCACGACTCATGCCTGGTGTAGGTTGTTGTACCAGCCCTCAACAAGGTGGTGGTGACATTTTCCTAACTGGCGGAAGCACGCAACGACGGCGTCTACCCCTTTCTCCGCGTCAGGCGGCTGCTGAAGGACCCTCTGACGGTCCCACTGAACCTGTACGCGGAAGCTCGCAGGTCATCTCCCGGTCTCTGAAGCGCAAAATTAGGAGACATTGTGTTGTCTCGGGTTTCTACGTCACCCAAAAGTCCCTCCGAGTGGAGGCTGCTATCACTCAGGCTATGGTTCGCCAAGGTCGATTTGACATTCGGCGCGGTCTTGTCTACGATGCCGACTCCAGTGCCATGATAACTGTTGGTGAGGCTCTGAGCAATGGTTTACTTGTGGCCACAGTCTTCACAATAACGGAGGCTGAGTCGGCTTCCAAAGCCGACCTTCGAGCATCAGCGG
>CACRXP010000956.1:7877-18305 GCA_902702965.1 Spirometra erinaceieuropaei | reverse complement strand
CGGCGCGGAATCCTGCGGATGGTGCAGTAACTAGCGTGGAGGTTGCGCTCCATAGCGGTTGGCTTGAGGAACCCCAAACAATTACGAGGATGAAACTGCTTCCACCAGTGGGGTCGGAATGTACTATACCCTCAAAATCCAGTCGAATTGACTACTCAACAACGCAGCTAGGGGGTGTAAGTCTGCTTGCTCTCAAAACTCGAGATGACGTTCACCCGGACTGCGTATGGCCATAATGACATTGAGTCTCTTTCCCTGTAGCCGAAATAAGCATTCGTGTTGATTTTATAAACTTGTGGAAAATGACGCTCCATGCATGCGAAGGGGCGTTCAAAAAATAAGAATTATTATCTGTAGGCAAGTGAGTTGACAGTGTTGCCCCCTCCCGCTGGAAATACTTACAACATTAAGTCAGAAGAATATAAAATGAAATTGATCAGTAGGAAGCCCATTGGGATAAGCGCATACCATCTGATGAACAGTATTTTGAAAAGGATTAATGTTTTTTAAGGTGTTGTCTTTAATTTTAAAATATGTACATAAATCTCCTTTTTTGGTTACTCCCTCATGTAATGCGAAATTTTGAGTCTTATCCGTCTACCTCATGGACGTTCAGCTGAAGATAAATATTGTAATCGATAGGGATGTGGGAGTGTCGAGTGAGGAACGGGTTCGCGACGGTCGAACTGACATTATTGTCGATGGCTTTTCAAATCCCCCAAACGAATCCCCTACGAAAGGATTTCTGTGGTTTGATGAAGCAGCGTTTGTTAAGCAACATTTCCATTAAAATGCTGTTTAGATACCATTAATAATTGTGTCCCCTTTTGCAGGCGACCCCCTACACACCATGGGCTGCCGGCGTTCAGGAACGAAAACCGACGTCACGACTCATGCCTGGTGTAGGTTGTTGTACCAGCCCTCAACAAGGTGGTGGTGACATTTTCCTAACTGGCGGAAGCACGCAACGACTGCGTCTACCCCTTTCTCCGCGTCAGGCGGCTGCTGAAGGGCCCTCTGACGGTCCCACTGAACCTGTACGCGGAAGCTCGCAGATCATCTCCCGGTCTCTGAAGCGCAAAATTAGGAGACATTGTGTTGTGTCGGGTTTCTACGTCACCCAAAAGTCCCTCCGAGTGGAGGCTGCTATCACTCAGGCTATGGTTCGCCAAGGTCAATTTGACATCCGGCGCGGTCTTGTCTACGATGCCGACTCCAGTGCCATGATAACTGTTGGTGAGGCTCTGAGCAATGGTTTACTTGTGGCCACAGTCTTCACAATAACGGAGGCTGAGTCGGCTTCCAAAGCCGACCTTCGAGCATCAGCGGAAATACATGACATTAAAACATACTGGCTGGAAATATTCGGTAGACGTCACGACACCTATCTCATTGAGCGCATTTACGATGTACATAGTAAGCAACTCATCAGCACAGCGGAGGCCCTGGACACTGGTCTTCTGGACCCAGTTCACGGACTCTACAGACAGAGGAACGGGGAGACAATGACCCTGGAGGACGCCTATCAGCAGGGTTTGATCCAGGCAGTGCATCAGTTGCGTCCGCCCTCTTCCGACTTATCCGCAACCAAGTTCGATACAATTCACCTGCGTACGGTGGAGGAGGATTCGCCTGTGCAGTCTATGCCTGTGGTGTCGGAGCCGCTTTCTTCCGGAGACGGAACAGTAAAGACGGTTGTGCGCGCTGGAGCTGCGCCTCTGGATTACGATGGTGCCTTCAATCACGAAAGTCAGGTAAATAATATACCCCGGCATGTAATTTCTTTACCAGCCCAAAGCTAAGTTAAACAATGGCAAACAGTTAGACTTTTTGCATACTTAGCTCATTCCTTTCGGAGTGGAAACTAGTGCTGGATCCAACTATTATGCTTTAACCTGAAAAGTCATTCTGCCAGCTGTGGTGGAACCTTCACAAGAGAGCGCTTGATTTACACGTTAGCAGTATGACAGCGAGTTTAGATTTTTGAGGCTACGCTATTTCCTTTTAAATGGAGATGCGCATTTGGTTTGCGAAGTGGGTAAGTATGTATATCTGAGATGTTGAATTTTTGCCAGCCCTTAAGATTCCTCTTTAGGATACATTGTATACGGTTTCTTAGTTCCAGTTATGCTCACAGTGTCTTGTATTCCAGTTGTCAGTAAGTCTCTAGTAATTCTTCCGTAAAAATTGGCCAGGCTCATCCTACTTTACTCCTTCTTTACTGAGCCTGCGCTCCGTTTGTTTACCGTCTTCTGACCTGCGGTTTTTCCACCTTCTATTCCAATCCAATGCGTCCTGTCCGGTAATTGGGAATTTTTCCTCAATCTGCTTCTTCCTGTGCTTTATTTTTGTCTCGTATCGCCCGTGAATGCCTGTTGTCCGATTGCTGTCTTTCTGCGTTGTCTGTGTCCGCGCATGTGCCTTCGCACACGCTGCTGCCGCCGCTGCTGCTGCTGCCGCCTAATTCCTCTACCATTTTCATGCCTCGCTGTCACGCATGCTATGCTGCTCAATCGCTTTTTGGCACAGTCAAAACCGCCTGCTCCCACAGGTGCAGATCTACAGCCTTCAGCACCAGCTGACAAGCACATATCCTCCATTGATATCCGTCTCGTGGGCCATCTTACACCCGTTCGTCTGGACGATGGAGGCGCCATCTCGGTGATTAAGCTGCCACTAGTGCGCCGCCTCCCTGCCATGGCATTGCCGACCCTTGAAGGTTCGCCCCAACTCAAGTGCCCAGCCGGGCCCTGCCTTGACCTCAGTACAGCGCTCAGGCGTGGCTGGATCGACCCGCGACTCGGCCGTCTTCGAACTGCCACAGGCGCAGCAACACAGTTGGACCTTTTTGAAGCTGCTGAACAGGGCTTTTTGGACGCTAGTAGCCTCCTTGTCACAATATCAAGGCGCATTGCGAATGACAGCGAAGTGCTTGTAACATCAGAGGGTCTGGGTAACTTTTACAGTCTGGCCACGGTCTTGGCTGCTGCTAGAATAATCGCGAGGGCTGACAACAACATACCGCCGCCGGTGGTTTGGCGCCATCGGCTTCTCAGCGGACTGATTGCAGCCAATCGGGGCAGCTTAGTTGGGCTGGAGGACACCAACAGTGTGCAGATTTTGCCTTCACTTACCCCTGCTGACAGGACTCACATACATCATTTAATGAAGACGGACGCCCCCAGACTAGAGTCCGGCCTTGTAGGGGAGGCGAAGAAAGAGGAGGGACAAGATGCCGAAGGTAAAGAAGTTCCAACGCCTCCTTCATCTTCGGCAACCAGTCTTTTAAGAGCAATTCGTATGGGACAAATCGACACAGGGTCGTACACTTTTACCTCCTCGAAACTGGGTTACTCGATATCGATTATGGAGGCAATCGAGAGGGGATTTATAAACACCAGGACATCGTTGTTGAAAGTCCCAAACACTAATCGATACGTAAGCCTGAAGCGATTCTTCATCTCTGGCCAACATAACGAACCGCTTGAGGTCTGGATGCAATGGCCCATGGCTACACTCGTTCGTCGGAGGGAGGAGGCCAGTTTTGCTTACCAACTATTGCACAGGGGCAGTCCTCTTTCTTTTGCCGGTGCACAGGCTCTCAACCTGGTTGATTTTCAGACGAAGAGTGTTCTGAACCCGAAAACCGGGACTCAAGTGTCTCTGCTGGAAGCCTTTACACAGGGTCCCCTTTGCTCTAGTCGGACTGTATGCGTCGATCTGGACTCTGATGAATTCATTTCAGCCGACCAATACCTCTCATCATCCACGAACTCCGTCTCTCTGGAATTATTTGTAGAACAAATCTGGCAGAAAAAGTCCCGAAGTATCGAGTTAGCAGAAGACGTTCTTATTACTCAGATCCCTTCTACAAATGGGGAGCATTTCACGAGCGAATTGTCCCTCGATGTCCAAATGCCAGTCACTTTTGGCACTCCGACAAAAGCACAGAGCTCGAAACACAAGTCTTCATTCGAAACATTCAATTTTCCAGTCGATCTGAAGACAGCCATTCGCCTTTCTTGGGTAGACGAGACCACAGGTTTTGTCAATGATCCTTTAACTGGAGACCGACTTCTGTTAAAGGAGGCCATCGACAGGGGCATAATTGACGCGGAAAGTTCCCTCTTCGTAGACCCCTCGACGCACCAATCTTTGAATTTGGCATCCCTGTTAGCACTAAAGGAGCCAATTAACTTCTCTAAGCTTATTGCTGCGGTCGATTCCGGGGAGCGAATCCTTCCATCCTTAATCAGGAAACGTAGTTTGCAGAGCTCTGGGCTACCGATGGTTCGTCCTGTCTCTTCGATCATGTCTCCCGAGCATCTCGTTAAGTCGATGGATGTGATTCAAGACGCAAAGGCCTCCGCGGCCATCGGACTCCCTCATCAGTCCACTGAGTGGGACTCTGGTCGGCACACACAGTCGCAGGGTTCCTGGGCATCGACAAGTAAGACAGAAGCCGATGATGGCCTCGGACATTCCCAGTCATCGAACGTTACCAGCGGTCAGGAGACAGGGCAGTCTTACTGTTCTAGTCCTATTCACTCCCCCACTGTGGATTCCGTTGGTCATGAAGTAGACCACCTCAATAAGGATTTTGAAGCCCTTGCCTCACAAATGTCGCCTCTTTTAGAGGTTCTTCAACCATTGGAGCACCACGCTTTGCCCTCGGAAGCCCACTATGACTTGATTAATTTGACTTCCTGCACTTACAGACCCGTACAATCAATTGGCGATGACGCTAGTGCGGTGTCTTCGGTGGACGACAGCCACAGTACGGCCTTACGCGCTCTCGGACACAGTGGCCGTTCGCTAGTAGCCACGGCTGCCCCTCCAGCTCTAGCTGGTCCAGCTGTGGTCGAAGCTCTGCGACCGCGACTCGAGCAAACAAAATGTACTACAAATGAAGAGTCGTCTCAGCTTGCCGTATCAGATAGTCCTCTTGACTCTACGCCTGCTTCCGTCTTATCTTCGAATTCGGGAGAGGTGGAAACGACTGACGGGGACTTAAATATGAGCAACGGTCGTACCGACAGCTCCACTGCACCAATCGCCCCCGATAAATCATCAATTTGGGCTAATGACCGTGAGGTCGGTGGTCGGAAGATATCTGCAAATTCTAAACTTCCTTCAGAAGTACATCTTTCAGAGAATTCTTCTAGAAAGAACCCGCCTGGTTCTCTTTCGGAAGCCAACGCCGGGGCACTTTCTTTGGTAGCGGGCAACGAGCACTCAAAAACGGATTTAGAGGATAGCCTTCAAAGAAATGATTGGGTGACAAATGACAAGAATGAGGTTTCTCTTGTCTCTTTTCTGTCCAAACCCGATGAATTACCCGGAAAAAAAAGTAAGGAGATTTTCCCGGAAGTCGCTTTTTGCATTCAGCAGCAGGAGGGGGCTCTTTTGATTGAACCCGATGATCAAATGATCGCCAAGTGCAAACCTGTTTCCTCTGCTGAGCCTCTTGAAGAAACCGATTCCGCGATTGCCCATGTTGCTAGATTCGACACCAAATACTCTCCGCAAGCGCCAGACTTCGTCTGTAAAGAAATTGACTTCGAGGCTGGGCATGGAACAGGAGATGGGCAAATGGGCGAATTTTCCGACAGAACGACTTGTTCCGAACATAGGATTCCAGGTGAGCAGGAGCAGAAACTGAGTGGATCACCTGTTACCGAGGGGGCAACTTCGCCCGTAAGATTTGAATCCGATGACCTCAACTTTTCCGACGTTGCTACAACTATTAATCCATTGCCCGATAGAAGGGTTTCTGTTCGAAACCCGCCTGTCAATACAACTGCGGTAGCTACTTTCGACGCCCCAGTCGTCAGTTTGTCGTCAACCTCTCCTGAAAGTGACCTGAAGTCCCAGAAAGGCGGTCAGGGAGTCATTGAAGATCCTTCCTCGCCAGATTTATCCAACGAGTACTTTCCAGCTAGCTCTGTTTCTCAGTCACACGGTGGAGTAACATTTGACAGTGAATGTTTACGAGATTCTGATAATGTATTTCGGGAAGCACACGATGCCAGGACGTCGGAAGAAATGCCAGACGATGACTCCTCGTTCGCATCCCAGGTTCTCGATGACGAGAAAAGTGTAGTGTCTGGAACGGGAAGAGGTCAGTATGATTTCGTACCCGGCACTACCCCAAGTACTGGATTGGTAGTTGAGACACCTGACAGACAGACGACAACTGTCGCAGCAGAAGAAATTATTCAATCGAAATCTCAAGAGTCCCTATTTGGGGATGGTTATGATCATACTTATATGAACGCTGGGAATGAAATGAGTGAGCTCGTAACCATTCGTGGCAAACCTCAGCAGGAAAACGCATCTGACCAGGACATACCACATCAAACGAATGATGAGCAGCCACTAGACGGAGTAGAAAATATTGTTCGATACAAAAAACCGATAATGTCAGAGATTGGGGAACGCGATTCAAAGTCAAACGAGGCAGAAAGCCAGCAACATTCGATCGCCTTACCAGTAACGAAGCCTTCAGACGCAGAAGAAGAGCTTTCCGAAGGTATGGGAAAGAAGAAAGCCATGGAAACAAATGTGTTGCCGAAGTCAGTGACTGAACAACTGGGAACGATCGGTTCCGCACTGACCATGATTGCAGGAGCGCCGGTGGTTGCAGGTGTTATGGTCTACGAGGCAATAAAAAAGAGGAGAAAATCGCCCCCTCGGCCGGAACTCACGTCGTCAGTAGTGCAGCACGACAGGGTGGAGGAAGAACAGATTGGAAGCGGCCCACTGGGAGCTTGCGATATTTCGACTGGGAAGAGCTCTAAGGAAGAAGTAACTGGACCCCAGAGGGATGCATATGTGAGAAACTCTGTTAAAGAGCACGGCGTAATACCGAATGACGACGAATCACACGACAGCTCTTGTCATAGGAAGGAAAGTGGCGGTAAAATACCTGGTGAAACCGATACGTCGGAACATCAGACACCACATGTTGGAACCCATCTATCACAGGATATAAACGGGAAAATAAGCGCAGACAGGAGTCCCCATTCAGCTTCAGCCACTATTCATCGAGTAGAACCTCCTGCAACTGCTGACCACACAACTTCCAATGACAATACTTTGATGGATTTGGTGGAAAAGGCGACTACACAAGATATACAAGCGAATTCAACAGCCCCATGTTTTGAATCTGCGTCTCCTGAGGTAGACACAATCCCAAGCGACAGTGTGTACGAAGAGGGCTTTTCTGAGGAACCGGTCGAAAAGATGTCAGATGGTATGCGGACGGAAAAAACAGACAAGACTTCGTCATCGTTGCCTCCTGAGACTTTTATTCTGGAGGATGTTGTAAACGAAACCTTAAATGCGGCAGGAGGGACTTGTAAGCACCCAGCACTTGGTGACACAGCAGACAGATTGGCGAATATTGAGAGTAGGTCAACGTCAGGGGTGACTGCCCTTCCTGATCTATCCGAAGTTTGTGCTTCTGTAAGACATGGGTCGGCAGTTACAGCGGCCTTTGAAATGGACCCTCCTGAATATCTGAAACAGAACACCGAGAAGAACCGGATGCCGGATTTGACTGACTCCTTCGTTCAAAAGACTGAGCGTTCTGCAGAGGCAAGTGTCGCTGGGGCTTCCCAAGTAGAACGTGACAAGGAACTTGAGTTTGCTGATGAAGCTGTGACTATCAGCAAAGTTACCATGTCATTAAATGACTCCGATGAGAAATCAACTGAGGCTTCTGGTGCGTTGGGATGTATCAAAACTAACCAAGGTCAGGACGTAATCCATAAAACTAATTTGGCAGACTTGGAAACACACACCATGTGGTCCCAAGGCAATTCGAATCAAACTTTAGATGCCGTTCCGCTAGGTCATTCGTCACCGACCCATGATTTTGAAGTCCTAAGAGAGGAGGATGGGACCTACCAGAAAGACTCCTCACTCACAGAAAAAGCTGAGAATGCTGTACCAGCTCAGACGATTGGAGCTGTCAAGGAAATTCTGGCTGAGGCACCGCGAGATACAGTGAAGACAGAAGAAAACCCAAGTAGGGATGAAACCGAGCGCCCCGTCGCCGGTAAGCCTCGCGGAATCGGTTCGGCATTAGCGCAAATCATGGAAGGGCCAGTGGCTGTTGGAGTCTTGGCTACTGAGACAGTCAAGGGCAGAATTTCGTCCCTGAGACCGAGCGCAGCGTCACTGGCCGGTATGCCTGAGTTTGGATTTGAGACTAAACGACTTGGGGAGGAAGAGCCGGAGTTGCTAAGCAAGTATAAGGTGGACGAACAGAACATTTTGTCGGAAGAAGCAACTGTAGAACAAGTAATGGAAGGGTCATCTGATATTATCGAACCGAGTCGAACTCAAGCGATAAAGCCCGAGGAAACGGTTGCCGGTCACCATCAAGACATAAAGAAATCCTCAGAGCTGCTTTCCGGGTCTGAGCAAGCCAAATTATCGTTAAGAGACACGGTTGTAAAAAAGGAACCGGCCTGTTCAATGTCTCATGCGTACGTCCGTACGAACCCGGTCACAAAACAAGACGAGCTGGACCCAGAAGAGGCTGTAAGAGTCTTACTGACGAAGGAACCTCAAGGAGGTCATATATCAACAACATGTGAAGACGTTGGTGAAGTTCAGTCTCCAGTCAGCCATTTGTTGTCAAAAACAGTTATTCCAAGAGAAGGGGCTTCAGATGAAGAGCAAGCCGCGGCAGCTCAGGAGGGCGAAAAGGGACAGAGTACAGAGACTGAAGTCAATGACGAAACAGCCGCTAAAATTGGGAGTACGTTTGAAGCCAGAGTAGCCACTGAAGTAGCTGATGGAGGAAACCGTGGGGCAGACCCACACTGCAAAGTTGGGAAAGAGAATACTGCTTTAAAAGAAGCGAAACTTTTACCCAAAGAAGTCGTTCAGACGACTGACCCAGATCGCTATTCAATGGAACCGGGTAAAGAGACTCTGAGCCAAAAGGCCCTACTGGTCGGGAGTTCGAGTGCGTGTACGACCGAAGAACCGTTGGCCTTTCTGCTTAACGGGGAACTCCAAGTGCAGTTACCAACAAATAATCTCGCGGTGCTCGAGCAGGCCGTTAGGAGTCAGTCGCTATTTCCAGAGCCTCGACTGCCGGCTGGACGAAGGGAATCACCAACACAGCCACCTAGCACCCCAAGCTGCAGTGCCCAGGAAACGGACTTTTACGGATCGAATACCAGTCTGTCAAGGGTTGAAAGCACTGAAAGGTTTGCAACCTCACTGACCGCGGTATCACAATCATGTATCGTAGGAGAGGCATCACAACCCGAAGCAGTAGTGGAAAAGACATCTTTAAATGAAAAATTAGTTGAGCACTTGCCGGAAAGGTCGAACCATATAAGTTACGAATCGGCGGCGGAAAAACTGCCAAATCACGAGGTGGAGGATATCGCACGGAAGGTAAAGGGCGCGCACGCAAACAACCATCTCGTGAGTAAAACTCTAACGGATGTTAAGGCACTGGACACCCAACCGGCACAAGCAGCGGCAAAGGAGGCCTTCCCACCAGCCCCCATGGATAATGCTGAAGACGCATCAACGCACGAAACCAAAGAATCGATCAATGAGGTAAGCCACTTAATGCATAAAGTATATAACGTAGGTACTTTTCTTTCATGCTGCAATGTCTCTAATCCAACCTTCCCAATCTTTCTAACCTTCGCTGCACTCACCCGCGGTGTCCGCACAAACCAAACACACACGGTATTTTGTGTCATTTTATGTAATTGCGCATGTGCATGATTGCAAACGCTTATCCAAATTATAAACAATAGCTCAAAAACACAGTCAAAAGTAATAATTTGGAATTACAAAACGATAGAATAGACCACAAAGTGGAAAAGGCAACGCAGGAAAGGGAATTCCACAAAGCCGAAACAGCGAGATTGACAGGATGCCAAACTTCAATGAAAGGATATAAAAGTGAAGCAGAAATTTACAACAGAGATGAAAACGCGCGCGAAAACCTGAAAGACGAAAACGAAAATAGAAAGCAGGCCGATAAAGTATGTAGAGACACAAGTATAGAAAAGGAACAAATGAGCCAAAAGGCAGAAAAAACGATAGAGCAACCCACCGAAATCCACACAATAATAACAACAATCGAAAAGGCGATTGAGGGTAGAGAGTCTATGAAAACACCTAGGATAAAAAAAGAGGAAGTCCCGTTAGAATACGCGAAGTCAAGATCAGACGCGAAAGAAAATTACACAGATATCGCGCTGGCGGCGTCTGCGGCGGCTGCGGAGGAGGAGAGAGCAGTTGATGCGGAGGAGACGGAGGCGGAGGCGGAGACGAAGAGTGAGAAGAGGAGTGGGAAGGTGGAGGAAGAAGGAATCGCGAAGCAGACGATCGCGTGTGTGGATGGTCTGGAAGCTGTTGGTTCAGGGTTGCAGTCAAAAGTGCGGC
>CACRXP010000955.1:192941-204544 GCA_902702965.1 Spirometra erinaceieuropaei | reverse complement strand
CCGGAGACACAGCAGGTTCCAGCATATGTTTAATTTAATTTAATTTAATTTATTAAATGCCAGTTTACAGGCATTGTCAAGGGAAGCGATTAAACACAATTCAGACCAGCAGTGAAAAAAAAACTCCTGAAGAATAATAATATAGTTGATGATGGTTTTTATGGTTTGAAGGGTTCAGGAGAAAAAAAATTGCTGGCGGCATACATTCGACCGTCAAGAAGGGGGGAGGGGTTTGCACGGTATCGGAGATCATCGGACGTCAATTCCTTTCATGAAGTTGGGGATAGTCAAAGTAGAGGCGTTGAGGAACAGCTGGTGTGACCGGCCATAGTGTTCAGAGAACACAAACGCCATCGCTACGGTAGAGTCAATCAGTGGATTCAGAACCCAAAATTTGAGAAAGCTTTTCTGAATGCAAAAATCGAGTAAACGTCCTCTTAAATAAAGGATAATTTTGCAGAGTTTTCACACTCATTGATAGTTTATTCCAAATAGCAATTACATTTACAGAAAAGGACCGACGATATTTAACAGTACGTGCCAGAGGAAGAAATAAAAAGACCCCACGGTGACTGTTAGGTCGGGGGTGGACGTGATGTCTTAAAGTAGTCAGTGCGTTAAAGGTGTGATTAGATAAGAGCTCAAATAGCCAAAATAGTCCATTTTGTAATCTGACGAACCATAAAGAATCAAGGCCTGTGAGTCGAAAACGTTCTTGGTAAGAGAAGTGTCTGTGCTCCAGGGCTAAGCATCTCTTTGTAAAAAATGTTGTACGGTTTCTCTTTTCTTCCGTTCAGCAGCACGCATGAGTCTAAATCAAAACGAACAGTATTTTAGGACAGGTCAAATGTACATGTTCTAAAGGCGCATTCTAATTTCACTAGTTTTAGAGTTTCGGAGGATAAACCCGGTCGTTCTACGTGCTTTGGAGACTATCAAGGCACACTGCTCCAAAATATTTAGGCTCCTGGGGTATGATACGCCCAAATCTATAATAAGCCCAGGCACATTCGTTGCGTGACCATCAATGCTTAGTTTAGGTTGGCGGTCGTCGCCAACCACCATGATTGAGAACTTACGCCAAAAAGAGAATGGCGCCACGTGCGGCACCACTGGGCAAAAGCCTGTAGGTCGCTCTTTAGGAGCTCAAGCTCGATGTCACGATCTGCCGGCT
The DNA here is from genome assembly GCA_902702965.1 of Spirometra erinaceieuropaei. Classification (NCBI taxonomy): domain Eukaryota; kingdom Metazoa; phylum Platyhelminthes; class Cestoda; order Diphyllobothriidea; family Diphyllobothriidae; genus Spirometra; species Spirometra erinaceieuropaei. The sequence continues at coordinate 203,370 of CACRXP010000955.1, read as the reverse complement.
TATATTGATATGCAACTTTAAGATCATCGGAATACATGAAAGGCTTACCATTCTGAAATAAATCGGGTACATCATTAACGAAAGGGCAAAATAAAAGTGGTCCAAGTACACTCCCCTGAATGACTCCACTCCTCACACGTGTCGGGTTGGATATAGTATTGAAAATATTAACGCGTTGTGTACGAGTGCCCAGGTAAGAGGATATAAAATTCAAAAGTTTGCCACCTTTTCCGAAAAAGGACAGTTTAAAGAGAAGAAGAGCATGGTCAACGCGATCAAAAGCCTTATCGAAATCGAAATAAACTGTGTAAAGTGCAAAACCATTGTCCTTAGATTGGAGAACATAGTCAAAGAAAGAGAGTTGACAGATGTCACAAGACGGAGCTTTGAGGCATCCATGCTGAGCAGCACTCAGTAGGTTATTCTCTGTTAAGGGACACATCATCTTATCTTTGATCAATGTCTCTAAGATCTTCGAAACTGCGGGGAGGGTGTTTATTGGCTGAAAGTCATCAAATGACGTAGATTTGCCGTGCTTGGAAATGAGCAAAATGTGTGATTCCTTTCACAAGGTAGGATAAGTTGCACTTGCAAGAGCGAGATTAAATAACTTGCATCAGAGTGATGGGAAAATCGTATTTGCATCGGCTTTTAAAATGCTTACTGGGACACCATCAGGTCCTGGACTATAAGATTGACGAAACCGCCGAATGGCAACAGTCGCATCCCACAGAGTATAAGTTATAGTTTCTAGAATTACGAGCCAAAAGAGCGAATGAAAATGAGGGCTGATGACGGAACTGGAAAAGCGGAGAAACAGCGGCGAAACACACCTACAAATCCAGAATGGACAAATAATTCAGGTCCAAAGGACATTTCTCTGGCCGAAGGCCGTCATTCTGATAGCCTAACCGACGCAAAAGTGCCAACTCCTGAGGCTGCTCGAACCAGTGGCCGCTGTCTAGAAATCTATTACACTAACTGTCAGAGTCTTCTCAACAAGCTAGATGAACTCAGATTACTAGTCTCTGAACAGAAGTCACACATAATTGTCCTAACAGAGACATGGTTGACTGAGGAAATTAGTAGTAGCGAAGTCAGAATTGAAGGCTACCAACTGTTCCGTTGTGACAGATTTCACCGTAGAGGTGGAGGCACAGCTATTTATGCGTCAAATGAAATTGCGTGCTGTCAACGAGAAATTTTCGATGGTGCGCCCCGAAATTTTGAAATAATTTCATGCAGGATATGCATCAAACAATTACCGACACTGAACCTGTGTGTTGTCTATCGGCCTCCCAGCTCGAATGAAATCGCCGATATGGAATTACTTAGTGCACTGGAGTTGATATGTAAGCAGGAGAACTTACTACTTCTGGGTGACTTCAACGCTCCAGGAATAGACTGGAAAATTCCACTAACAAACGTCCCTTTCACGTCATTTGACCACAAGCTACTACAACTCTCCCTGAATGAATACCTCATTCAGCACATAAAATTCGGAAGAAGAATGAGAGAAGGACAGCGATCTAACTGTTTAGATCTCGTTTTCAGTAAAGAAGAAGGACTCATAAGGGAAGTGAATCCACAACCTCCACTCGGTTTAAGCGATCATATTGCTTTTACCTGCGTGTGCTCTCTCCTATCCAATCAACAACCAAAAATCATGAGGCGCAGAAATATTTGGAAGGGTGACTTTAACGCAATGAGACGCACTCTTTTGGAGGAAACCTGGTTGGTCAACACAGAAGATTCAGACGAATTCCGGCAGTACTTTCGCGGGATTATAGAGCGTCTAACTGATTCCCGTTGTCAAATAAAAATGACAAGACCATGTGCGCGACCGCCGTGGGTCAATCGGACGACAAAAGAGACTATGAAGAAACCGAGACTCTGGAAAAAGTATTTGCAACTTCGAGATCTAAGGTCATTCGCCGAATATAAGGATCAGCGCAATAAATGCCGTAAACATATACGGGTTGCTAGAACTTCTTTCGAGCGCCGACTGATAGCAGAATCCATTACATGTCCCAAGAAGTTTTACGGGTACATCCGCAGTAGGAGGAAATATAGGGACGAAATTGCGTGTCTAAAGGATAGCCTCGGAAACTTATTAGTTGAAGGGTCACAGAAAGTGCGATTACTGTCTCAGTTTTTTCAATCGGTTTTTACGGAAGAGTCCCTAGAAGACAATCAGCAGTTTGAAATGGACCGAGACAGCCGGGAGCTTCAAAGGCGCCAAGATATTGCCGTCATTAAAACCGTCGCCTTTTCCGTGGAAGAAGTCAGACGAGTCCTCAGTCAAATAAAACCTAATAAGTCTCCTGGACCCGATGGAATTCCCGGACTGATACTTAAGGAGCTATCAAGGGAGCTGTCAAAGCTTCTTTCGACTCTCTTTGAGCTGTCAATGAGAACAGGAAGGCTGCCCTCACAGTGGAAGACAGCTAACCTCGTTACGTTGCATAAGGGATGTAGCAAGATGACAGCAAGCAGCTTTCGACCTATTAGCTTAACTTGCCTCCCTTGCAAAACGATGGAAGCTATAGTAAAGAACGCTATATAGCAATTTTGTGAAGAAAATAACATTTTGCAGGATTTTCAACATGGCTTCCGGAGAGGACGTTCCTGCCTCTCAAATCTGCTAGCTTGTCTGGAAATCTGGACCAGGGCTCTAGAAGAGGGTTTTGAGGTCGATGTTGTGTACATCGATTTCCGCAAAGCTTTTGACACTGTCCCACACCAACGTCTTCTTCACCAACTGAGCGACATCGGCATCCGGGGAGATCTTCTGAACTGGATTAGGGCGTTTCTGGTTGGTCGGAAACAACGTGTCTGTATCGGGGATGATATGTCAGAATGGGTGAATGTGACCGGTGGTGTGCCGCAAGGCTCAGTTCTGGGACCATTACTCTTCATCCTTTACGTTAACGACAGCCTTCAGGAACTCGACTGCGGCAAAATAATGTTTGCAGACGAGGTTAAGCTCTGGCAAGTTATTAAGGGTCCGAATGATCAGAGATCCCTTCAAGATAATCTGCACCGAGTGCAAGCGTGGTCGAAGAAATGGCTTCTAGATTTCAATGTGGAGAAGTGTGCCGTCCTTCATCTGCGTCCAACCAACTCTCATTCAAATGAGAGTCTGAGGACTTATCACCTGAAAGATATAAGGCTCCCCGCAGAATCTTCACAGAAGGATCTCGGGGTTTGGATACAGAACAACCTGAAACCAACACTGCAGTGCCACAAGGCTGCAAAAACGCCATGGGAGTGCTGCATGCAATAAAAAGGGCTTTCGTTAACTTTGACCAAGACCATTTTAGGAGAGTTTACGGCACATTTGTTCGGCCCCATTTAGAATATGGCATACAAGCATGGCGGCCATGGCTGGTAAAGGACCAAGAATGCCTCGAACGGGTACAACGGCGTGCAACAAAGCTGGTAAACGGTCTAAATAGCCAATCCTACACGGACAGATTGAATTGTCTTAATTTATTCCCTCTGTGTTACAGGCAGCAAAGAGGTGATCTTATCCTCGTCTACAAGATAATACATGGCCTTGAGTATGGACTTAAATTTGAGGACATGTTTCAGTGGCACCTTTCACCCAATCTTCGTGGTCACTCGATGAAGTTACGGACAACAATGTCCAGGCTGAATCTCCGTTCTGAATTTTTCACGCAGAGGGTAGTGGAGAAATGGAACGATCTCCCTCAGTCAGTCGCGGAGGCTACATCCCTGCAACTCTTCAAGAAACGCTTGGATGATTATTTGTGTCCCCTGTTTTCCCTGGACAGTCTGAATCTGAATTAATACCCCTGGTCCAGACAAATATTTTCTCTGATACAATGCTACTCAAATGAACCAAGTACTGTTTTAATAGTGAACATGTTTTGTTCGTTTACAGTTATTCTAACGAGCTGACATGTAATCAATAGGGTTTTCAAAGGCTTTGCCTATTATCCTTACCAAATAAACTGAAAATAAACTGAAACTAGAACCGCCCGGTCAATTCCTGGACGGTCGGAATTGGAGTGGTCGAGTCTTAAATAAACGTTTTGGACAGGAAAGAATTGAGTCCATCAGCTGTTAACTGGGCATCAACTTTAGGATTTCCGAGAGCGTCTCGGAGGATGGAATGTTGCATCTTTCTCAGAGTTTGTTCTTTTCGGGCGAAAAGTTTGGAGACATTTAACGAATGATTTTCCATGAACTGGACCTCTTCGGCTAGCTGTTTTTTTTTCACACAATTTCTTAGTCTGCTGAAAAATATCACAAATCAAGGGCAGAACAGAAACATCGTTCTGAAGATGGAATCGACGAGAAAGTCTGCGTAAACTGTGACGAAAGGGCAAGGGTAGGAAAACCTCATCCCCGACATTAAGTATTTTCTTACGGGGGCAAAACGAAAACTAAGCGGATCCAAAATTACGTACAGTTTCCCAATGCCAACAATTACATCCGGACTAAGGAAGAAATCAGTCCAGTCGTAGGAATTAAAGTGTGTTAATAATTCTGTCGAGCGAGGTGATCGGAAATTTCGGAAAAAAAGCTATACTTCGGCGACAACGTTTTATCAGCCTCGAATTCCAACGTTGAAGCAACTATGTCATGGTCTGAGCCCCCGAGTGGGCCTACAGATGACACTGACGAAGTCATGCAGTCTCTACAGAAAATCAGGTCAAGCATGCTTGATCCCCGGGTGGGAATGTCGACAACCTGAGTCCACATCCCAACATCCACAGCCCCAAGAAACTCTACGAACATTCTGGGGCCTGACGGCGGAGACCAGCGGACTTCAGGGAAATTAAAGTCACCTGCAACAAATTTATACTTAAAGCGTAAGTCGGCCGCAGCATGAAATGCCTGTGAGAGTAAACGAACAAAATTGTCGTTGGCGTTGGGAGGGCGATAAACGCAGCCAACGAGTAAGGCGAACTAATTTTTAGTGCAACTTGGAGCCAGCAGCTGCCTTCTACTGCGGAAAAATGCGGGAGGTCCAGCGGCAAAAATGTAAGTGTTTGCTTAACGTAGACGTAACTGCCCCCACCACGGCTGTCTTGACGATCGTTTCGGATGCAAGTGTGGCCTAGAAGAGAGAGTGCGGAGTCAGCTACGGAAGCTGATGCCCATGTCTTAGTTACTAAAACAATATCTGGACAATGGACGAACACCAGAGTCTGGAGCGAAGGCATCTTATTTACCAAGGATCTTGCGTTTAGAACAAAATGTTTGAAGCGAAGGGGTGTTTGTTTCTGAGGGAAGTGGGCTACGTCGTCCAGCGCTTTGCTGCCCACGGAACACACGGTCCGGATGAACCCATCCAGTTCTGAAAAAAAATTTTGGGGCATCAAATGATTCTGACGTAGATAAAAAGGGGTAGGGCTTCGGGAGGAAATGATGGTCATCGAAGCTGGTAACGAATGTTAGCTAACTCATTTTCAGTTGGAAATCCACGGGCCAAATGCTGCAGCATATTCTCGCCGGAACGAATCTGAGGATCGGATGAGTTAACTGACCCATAATGGACACTAGCATTAGGATTGCATTGGTAAAACGTTGGCGGAGGAAACATGTTAGGGGGTGGAGGACGCAGTGCATCCATTGGAGCAAGAGTTCTATTAAACGGCGGGAAAATCTGCGTATTCAGTCTAACCGCCTCGATATGAGGGCTGGGGGGCAGTCGGAAATATGCTATATTTTGAGTCAGGGTGTTTGAGGCACTGTTAGCCGATTGTGGAGGAAAAGATCTTAGACTCCAGCTAGATTTACTCGGTGTTCGAGTAACTGAGACGGAACTTGGATGAGCCTTTGACTTAGGCACATGCTTAGGCTTGCTAGGGGTTGTTGGAGGAGTCGGTAGAGGCGTGTTTTACCAGTCGTGTTGGTGTGTTTGAAGATTTCGGCATCAAGAGTAGTCGGATTCCCTATGGAATCGACTATGCCGGGAAATGCAGAGGCCGCAGATGGAGTTGCACACGACTCATTCAAACTGACAATAGGTGTCATCATCTCGGTGTTGGTTTTAGACAATTTCACTTTGATCAGTCTTCGCTGCAATGGTGTGAGGTCTGGCGAAACGAAGCAAAGCTATTTAAGACAGAATTCTCTAGTTATCTCCTTCCGCGACAAAATAAAATCGTCTTCTATCAAGGAGAAAAGGGTAACTAGTATTGGCGCCTTACGACAGAGCAAGCGCAGTCATTTAGCTCGTGCGACACTGAAACCCAAGCCACAACTTTGCAGGAACAAATGCGCTCCATCAAAAGCAGATAAGTGATTCGGAATGTTTCGCGGTAAAAAAAACTACGTTTGCGCTTTATTCTCTCCCCAGTTTTTGAACTTATTTCTCCAATAACTTTAGACGCCTGTTCAAGGACTTTTTTCAGAAGTGCTGCTTATGTCGTCATATATCAACTGATAGAGTATTTCAAAAATTAAATTAAATTATTTTTATTAAAGGTGGGGAGGCCGCAAGTTTTTGTATTTTAGCACGTGCGCTGCGCGACATTACAGACTAGATACGTTTTCGGTTGCAGTACCAGAAACAAAAGGTTTCCAACTAACAGGAAAAGGTACTGAATAGCAAATACTGCTGTTACTACAAAAACTAGGTAGAAATACCCTGACACGAGTCCCTAAAAAGGCACGCCACAAAATGCGGCTACTTTGCCAGACTGTCTAACAAAACTGGAAAAAATTATACCAAGTAATGGAAGGCTAGCCAGGAAAGCTTCGAATATAAGTAGACAAGGATTCCCAAAAAAATCGCAAGCGCTCTCATCAGGGAAATGCCGAGGGTACGAAAATTGCCCGTAGACGTCCCCAGGGGTCTAGAGAGCCGCAAAGACGCGGCCGAGGGACGCAAGCAGGGACACTACCTCGATGTCAAACTGCATCTAAAATCAGAAGCCTTGGTCAGCGCCTCCATGGACAAATGGCGGGCGATATATCGCGCACGGTCCTTGGCCATGTGCGGTCTGCGGCATTGTGGACACTGGCCTGAGAGTACCAGATGTCGGAACTGTCACCCGGCTTTAACGATGAATGCATGTCCGGGGACGAGTACCTAGTCTCCGGAACGGACATAAGGGCCTATCAAAGCTACATTACGCTTGAGCTGACGGGTAATCCGTCTGCTTCCGAAGGTGGTTGATGGCGAGTCATATCGAATACCGCTGCCGCCAATTTTGCAGTGAGGAAGCGAACAAGGTACCGTACCAAACAGGAAGGTCTCTCAGCGAGAAGGGATTATTTGGGGACCGAAAGTAGGGAGGTAGAGAGACACTAAGGTGTTCAAGCGGAGGAAAATAACGCACGATCAGGCAGTTCGGAAAAGACAATTGTGCACGCTTTGGGTAAAACCGGAAGTGCTCATTGTTCAATCACGCATTGTCTTCCGTAGTCTCGCCCAGCATAGGTTCCTCTGTTTCTGCAACATGTTTATATAGGATCAGAGGAAATAAAGGTTTACAAAGGCGTTGAATATAACCCTTAAAATTTACTGACCTGACCTAACTACCGTATGGTAATGAATAGTAATGAATTTCCATCACAGATAAGTCGCTGGGGTGCTGCATTATCGTTCTATTCAGACTTTGACAGCAACTTCGACTCACAGCTATACAAGGATGTTTGTGAACCCTCCAGATACACAAGACTCGGACTACACCATGCCACCCCGAAGAAAACGGATTTCTGCAGCAAACGAGTCGTAACTCGCATAAGCTCCTGCTCGCTTTTTTCAAAGACAGTCATGAACACTACTGGGATGTAAACTTTCCCTTCTGTCTCCCAGCCTATCTTGGTTCCGTCCATTCCTCTACCGACCTCATTATCATTACCTCTGGACCGGATGTGATATGCGCCTTCTGATAAACCTTCTATACCCCTTACCCAGCCCAGATACAGCAATCCCACACGATTACGCCACATGCCTATTTGAGATCAATCGCAATGAACACAACACGGACAGGACGACTCTGGGAGGTTCATCGCTCCATCCGAAGAAGCAGTTTGGCAGTCAATCGTCCGACACTAGACATTAAATCGGTGATCTCGTCGTGTATTACAATCTTTCACACTCACGTGGAGCCTCCGCGAAGTTCCGTTACCCTTGCAAGGACCCTTCGTCATCATAGACACTCTCTCACGCAGCACCCTGTTTATCCGCGATACCATCCACCCTAACGCTCGCTCCTCCACGGCACACTTTGGCAGCCTTAAACCTTGTCGCGGGCGCCTACCAATTTGTCCTCCGAATCCTTGCCAATCCTCCCTGCTGACCAAGTTACTCCGGTTGCCATAGAGAGTACCGCACCATCGCACTCGGACCATTCTATCACCGAGGACAGTGCTCCACATGAGGGAGAAAGGTCGAATTCTCAAAATGCATGCGATGGTTGACTGTAAATTGTCCGATTCTAACCCATTTGGCGTTCACCTTGGCGTTTGGATGCAGTAGGTAGCGGTCCACTTGTTTGGCAGCACTCCAATACACTCTCCAGGTATATGGCTTCGGTTATCTCTTCCACTTTCGTCAGAAGACCAAGTTGCGGTTGTCTGGCTTTTCTGAGACCTGGAGCCGTTGATCTAGTATTGAGCAACTAGTCCGTCTGAGTTTACTCTGCTGTCTAGACCATCCAGCATCATTCGGGATCCCTCGCTTGGACCCTACAGAGTATAACCGCTCGAAAATACCTACACTCAAGCCAGCCAATGAGAAGGTCGACTACTTGGGACCTGCGCGCACTAAGCGAAAATCGCGCAAACCCTAGTTCCATTTTTTGGCATTATCGAATTCAAAAAATATCTCTTTTTCCCTCGGAGAACGTTAGAAAGCGTGATAGCTTTTGCAACCTTTCCGCTTTTGCCTTTACTGAAACTGTTTTTCCGTCAGTAATTTGTTTCAAAAGCGCATGTTCCAATGGAATAGTCATGGATATTTTTGACAACATATTTCTAAGTGAGTCATTCAGGTTATCTTTCCGCATGCATTTTTCATACGTGCTTGTTAATCAGTGAAATCTTCTTCCTCGGAGTTGCATTAAATGGAGTGTGCTGTTCTTAGGACACCCCTGCGTTGCACCTCTTTTAGATATTGGACGTTTCTATATCTCAGCTGGCTATGCTAGCCAATTCATTGAAGCGAATCTTTTATTTCATTAAGAGCTAATCACTGCTTTTGGCATTTTGCATTCCATGCTGCTGGATCTTTTTATTTAAAGTACTGTAGTTGCGACCTCTTCGAGAAGGAGACATCAAAATGCCTTTTCTGCACTGTTATTCTACCTTAGCCTTCAGAAATGTGTAGGAAATATCAGAAGACTGACGACTTGAAGGGCACTTTACAAGTCATTATCTTAGCAAAGCAGTTGTTAAATCAGTATTTCATAAACCTTTGTTGTTAGTTACTCTTCAACGTTCTCTGCGCTCACGATAAGCCATGCGTAAAACTTCATCAAATGGTAAGTGTTAGCCAGCTTTCTAACAAAGACCTTCCGCATGCCTTCTTAATCGCCGAAACTCAATATGATTTCCCTTCTAACAGCGGTTGCCCAGTTTTGACTCGCATATCCTCTCAGAACTTACCAAGCAGTGCTTCGGGACTGGTCATGTTACTTCCCCCCTAGAAGACCCCCGATGCCCTAACAAAGTTGCTGCCCACACTTCAATCTTGTATGAGAAACGTAAATGTCGTCCAATCACACCAGTTCTACTTCCCAATTTTTTGCCTTTATCCCATGCGTTGGATAGCGGCCCGTTGTTGGAACTCACCAGCTAGACTTCACTGGTTTTATTATCCCTACCTCTTTGCCGTTGAGTAAATATTTGCCACATGGGTAATAAGTTCCTTATTTTCATTCACTGCTGGTTTTTCCAAAAGTCCTGTAATTTTATTTTCCTGAGTTGACAGAAGGTAGCTAAAACGACAGCGTTTCTTGATGATTACTTTGCAACTCCAAGTTTAGCAAGTGCATCAGGCTGTCTTATCACCTGGTCTAGCCAGTCTTCTTCCTGTTAATGCAGGTGAAAAATTTAAAGGCAAGGAAACTCGCATTGCCTTCCATCCACCACTAATTACTACGCACCAGTATATGTATGTGCTTGCTGTTATATGATAACTTCCACGATTTAGGAAAATACTACGACCTTCCGCGGCCTTTATAAATTATGACTGTAACTGTAAATCAAGCGTTTATTTCTGTTGACAGTTGCCATCCCTTCCTTCCCGCGCTGCTGTTTTTCGAAGTTTTGAAGGCAAGGCAGACCCAAGTAGAACTACTTACGCAAAGGATAGATCCCTTGCCACTAATTGAACATAACATTCACTGCAATGCGCGAAGACTAGTTGTCTTTCGCTAGCGCTACTGAGTTTAATACTGACTAGGAAAGCGGCCAAGGTGTTCGGACAACGACAGCATTAAAT
>CACRXP010000955.1:180090-192602 GCA_902702965.1 Spirometra erinaceieuropaei | reverse complement strand
CGTGGTCTGAGTGCCAAGGACGTTGGCTCATCCTAGGATCTCAGTGTCCGGATCCTTAACTGTCATTTCACCCTCCGTATTCTTTGGGGGGAGCTGAGCGGAAAGTGTTTGAGTCCACTTGCCTGGTCTTCATAGACGGTCTACTTCTTCGCCTGTATAGGAGCTGTTGTTTTGTTTGGTGTTTTAACCGCATGTTTTGCGTCCACAGACCACGGTCTGTTTCCCGACCGAATGTTTTGTCAGTACTTTTAGGGCACATTTTCTAGCCCCCTTCCTCGTAAAGGGGCAAGCAGTGCTACCTACAAATGGGACTGTCTAGTAATCCCAGGCGGCCGCCAGATTTCATTATAGGTCACGAATAACGCTTGGTTGGGATTTGACCGAATTAGCTTAGGCCATCTATGGGGTTACGTGCCACTCTTCACACAGGGCACTTTCACATGCACTTGTGGATACAAGCACAGTGGGCCGACGTAAAGGAATTTGACAGGCAGGTCAGTGAAGCACTTGCCTAAATGGATTTTAAAGGCGGTAGATAAAATCCCACGTTATTCTATCACAAGACGCCTCCCTGCTAGTGTTCACTCTGATGATCCCAGAACGGCCTTCTGAATACTTGTTCGGGCGGAAACAGCTCGGATATTGCGCCGTTTGGGAGCAGCCAACATATGGAGGAAGAAAACTAACTTTTGAAAATAGCCAGATCGTTGGGTTAACTTTAACCTGCCCCGCTAATTCCCAGGCCTTTGATGTACACTCCCATTTGTGCGTCAGCATTCCTTTCTCCTTCGTCTATTGCATATTTCATCGATTAGATTATGTGTACTGAAAAGTGACCTTGCTGTTTTTGAATTAATTTTCTGGGAAAATTTAACTTGATGTACACTTTTTGCTCTTTATCAATGCCATACAACGATGGGTGCCAATTGACAACCGGTCACAAACCTTTTGACGCCAGTAAATTTTGCTGTTTATTTTGTATTGATGTTTGGACATGGCACGCGTTGAGTGCGGACTTTACGGCACCTCTGCCACTGTGTCCGGTTCAGCCGTCTTTAGATGGCTTCACTGAGACTTACGAACGTTGCATAAGGGTAGAGGGAAGAAGGAGTAAACCTGATTCTTTCCGGACCAGACTTTTGATTTTCCAACTGTAGACGGTGATGCGGCTTAAACTACCATGTAAAAGGTATGGCTTGGGAGGTTGCAAAGTGACGTGCTAGGGGAGTTCCTCTCCACGCCTAACAGTAGACTACAATTGCTACGTAATGTGATCTTCCCTTGTAGCCTGATTCATGGACGTATTGGACGTATGGCACATGTAGCCATAGGCCTAGCCTCGTCACCCAATACACCCACACCCACCTCCAACTGTCTCGATATTGCCCTGCCACTGGAACACTGTGGGTATAGGAAGGACTGGTGCTGCCGGTGCCTCGCGATTCCTCCTCTAGTGTTTCGCGTGGTAGTCATCCTTGCCTCCTCAGTGATGGTCCCTGTCACCTGAGTCGGTCATAGTAGTAGTATGACTACTGGCGAGATTTAAGGATTGTGTGGGTCTGCTATGCCATCACTCAGCAAACCATGGCCCTCGCAGCCTGGTGTGCGGTGGCAGTCTTCTGACACCGGATTCCCTGCCGGTAGATGCGTTTGCGCTCCCTCTGGGTATACATGTCGTGTACATGGTTATCCTTTGACTTGTGTCATTCTTCACTTTCTGGACTATTTTTGTTGTTGGTTAGAATCCTGGTCAAGTGTTTGTTGTAGATCAGGGGGTGTGGTTGTACGCCTAGGTGCCGATCCGGCCGTGCCAACCATCTGCGCCCTCTGCCACCTCCGGTCTTCTTGACTATATCTTGACATCGGGCTCAGGCAGGGGAGGGGGAGGAGAGAGTGCTATAGATGACGTGCAAGTTCACTACTACTATAAACTAATTCACGCACAAGTCACCGTGCCTGTTCTCACCTTGTTGTAGAGGACATGGTGGGCATCGTCGGCAAAGACAGTCGGACTGTCGTAACTACTGACTAACTTTCTGATTGGTTGACCGCACACTGTCCTGTGAGACAATTGCTTAGGTACCTCACACTGTACGCAGTGAGCCACACTTGCCTCCAACATCTTCCTCGGAAATCTGTTGTAAACAGTAGTCAGGTCTTGCATGTTTTCCATCTTCATTGGCCGCATAATACAGGTTTCCAGTTCGCTTCATTTTGATCCCGTTCCCAAAGAAATGCTAAGCGAGCATCTGATATCTCATCCCTCTTCACCTGTGAGTGATACCCCCCTCCTGTGTCTGACTGCTATGTTATGATTCGGTAGTAAAACCGCGCTGTCTTTTGAACGGCTGGGTTCACAGCAATGACTACGAGCAAATCTGACATGCAAATAAAATTCTGCCAAATATGGGGTTTTAAGTTAGCGATGGATTTGGTTTTCGTGTCAAATAGTCTTCACCAAACAGCCCTGATTACTCGAGCCGCTTATGTACTTCTATTTTTTATTTGCGCGTTAATTTGGTTTCGGTGCCTCAGGCCAGATGGCAAGGCGTTTTTCACGTGGAAAAGTATTCATAGTCATAGGTGTTAAGCACAGCACACTACGCAGTGTTTAAGAGTTTTCTCAGCTGTTAAGCTCTTGACCTTGTCAAGTTTATTCTCTCATGTTCGATGGCAGGTGGGTGTTTGTGGCAGCAGCTTTGCTCTAGCTGGTAGGAAGCCACTACGGCTACCCTGTTAGCGTGTGTTTTGTGTCTGTAGTCTCTCGGTTCTAATAGCTGCCGGTAGCAGTACTAAGGGCTCTCCCAGCTCTTCTCCCCGCGACGGTATAGTCACCTTCATTTCCGTTGGCAATGATTGATAGTGCGGCTCCTGTTTTGGTGCTGCCGTACATGTTGGTGTCTCGCTTTCCTTAGCCCACGATTTCTCGTGTTGAAGTCCATTCGCAGTACCTTGTCAGTGAGTAGAACGGCTGCTAGCCACCTTCACCCGACCGCGAAACTCTGGCCTTACGGTCGTTTCTATTCTATTCCTCGGCCTAGGACCGTGATTTAGTCGATATGAACGCATATTAAGCCTGTGTTCTGTACTCAGTCACCAAGAATGACAAGTCTTTCGTCTGTGCTACCTGTGTGTGTTTCCAGTGGCTTACTGGCTTTTCGCATGTTATTTTGCGCTAATTAAATCTAACCCCTTAAATGACATGACGTTTAGCCTCGCGGCACTGGGTTCTTGGGCCTGGCGAATTATATTTTTGTAATCACAAGTAGGCGACATTTATATCGAAACTTTCTTCTTTTCACAACCCAGATGGTCAGCGTCGCCAGCGCTCACCCTCTTCTACAACTGTTAATAACTCCAGCATCCGGCATAAGTGGGCACCCCATCGTAGACGCGTCAAAGGTACGAAACAGGGCATCGAGGAAGATGTAGAGTTTGTGGGCCTTAAGCGCATCCAAAACGCAGATTCCTGCCCTATCTGCACCTGCGATTCTGATGTTATCTACGCTTTGCGACGGTGTCATCACCAGGCGTGTCTCTACTGCTGGCGTTCATTTGCCAACTCTCAGGTCAATTCCTTCGCGCTAGCACGTGTGACCTGCATTGCCTGCGACAGGCAGCTGCCGCCTGCCCTTGTACTGTCACTCCTCAAACCCATACCTGACTCTCGTCTTCCGTCGCCTACTACATTGCAGTCGTTTGCCAACTACAACAGCTTCCAGAATGACCGCATTTATCAGCGATATGAGGACTTCCTTCTGCACAAGTGTCTTTTGAAGGACAAGCATGCCAGATGGTGTCCCAGAGGCTGCGGGTACGTGTAAAAACTTGTTTTTCTCTTCTTGATCTCGAAAACAGGTAACTATTGCTTCAGACTGCATGCTCTATGGTATCTATCTTTTGAAGAACCAGCGCGTGTGACAGAGGAAACGGAGTGGATGCATGAACACCTGGTCAGCCCCTGCGATCGGTCTCATTTCAAACCGTTTTGATCTAGTCTGCCGCTGGAGTGCGACGGGTGTGAGGCTAGAAAGTGAAGTTAATGCCCCTAAAATGTCCGTCTCTGTGAATCATTTCACTAACATCTTATCATTGTCCCTCTGGGCATTGGTGGTCCTCGTCGGGTTCGGCAACACGGAACGCAAGTACTTTTCCCAACCACGATGTGTGTCCTCACGCCTCGTTGACAGAAGTTCGGCTCACTGGCGGACGCATAGGAGGTCTCAACGTGTCATGTACCCCTTCAAGAAGGCTTCACCTGTTAGCTTAACTGCTCTCTATCCCCCGCGTCCACAGGTGACAGGTAATGGAACGACCCTCAGCGAAGATTGGCTGCGAACCAAGCAGGCTCATAAATCTGACGAATGAACAGGCGCAGACCAGCAACCACGGTGCTCCCGAGTGGCAGGAGGCTGTGGCACGGCACACGGTACCTCATAAGATACCGCAGATCCTGGTTTTGGCAAAGTACCTTATTTCGATACTAAGATCCACTCCACGGCGTTCATAGGAACCGAAGGTCTCTGCCAGATCACAACTCACGCAAGAACGGACCCTCAGTACGAGGTTTTGGAATGTACGAGAGTTCTTCAACCCTGATGCTCAGTCCATCGATGCGAATTAAGTGTCCGGCACCTATCTGGAGTCCGAGTACGAGACTCGAGTTCTCGAGCAGTCGAGGCCCCGAAAGCCAACTCCCATTTCGCCCTCAATCATACCGCCCATGTGACTCCGCCAGTATATTCGACGTACCGATCGGTCTCGTGAGAATAGAACTATGCATTGTTTGCGTGGGCCGCTCGCGTACGTCAAGCTTCAGGGACACTTTGCGTATGTCTCTGTCATTTCTGTGAACTCGCCAACACCAACTGTTTGGCATCACAATAAAGAGGTGCTCTTCTCATAGCAGAATAGACTGGTTTAAAGGCTGCCTCTCCGTGGCCTGCTGATTCTTCTCTGTGAATTGGATGGCCGGACTACACCACGCGACCCATTAACCGCCTTTATAACTTCTTTGGGCTCGTTTTCAGAAGTGACAGTGCTGAAAGGTTGTTGAATTTTCATGGAGAAAACCGACTATTTGCCACCAACATGGACTTCCAGCATCATCTCAAATACTTGCTGACCTGGTACCCAAACGTGCATCGTGTGGCTATCAAGACTTGCTGGAATATAGTTAGGTCTAAGTTACCCAGTTGGATGTTAGATAGATCAATAGATGTTACTGAACTGACGTCTGTGGGTCAGACCGGGATCACTTCTACACACGTCCGGAAGTTGGTCATTCGCTCAAGCCGAAAGGGTAATGTGTAAGATGTAAGTCTTCTACAACCCAGCTGAATCTATGCGCTGGTCACAGAAGTTTGGTCTCATTTTGCGACACGAGTAGGAGGCGAAGACAGTGAAAAATTGTCATATCTTGAGTCTCCAGTTCGCGAGGCCGATAGGAGAATTCTCGGATCTATCCAATCAGGCCACAATGACTGCAGCAGTTCAAGATTCTTGCAGTTTTCTGGCTAGACGAGTCAAATAAGGTCCTACAACGAGAGTCCCTTCAGCCAATTCCGGAGAACTACGACAAAGTTAGCTAAAGATGATCGGAAAACTAGTAACCTAAAATGGCCACCTGTACAGGGCAGGTCTCAAACGTCGGCGACATAAGAATTTACCAACTTGTTCGTCAAGTTATTGGTTGCTGTCTATGGTCAAGGTCGAGAAATGGCGTGAGCACTTCAATTGTCATCTGAAATTCAATGACCAACCCATGATCCGCTGGCTCCTCTGTAGCAGAGTGAGTGTTCCTCCCCTAATACAAGGTCAAGTTCAATCCGCTGGTTTTAAATTTGAAGATAAGTGGAGGGTAATATTTTTAGTGGTTTTTCTGTGAGATCTAACGATTTTAGTACCTGTCTTTTTGGTTGAATTTCCTTAAATACAGGCCTTTTCTCTAAGAACTGCCCGCTGCCATCTCCTTTCGAGTTTTGCTAGTCTATGCCCGCTGTTCACTAATCGCACTTTGCAATTCTCATTTTGTGCATCCGATTTCCCTCTAACTGTTGTAATTTATTTTTACATCGTTAGCCCCTAGCTGAAATTCAGTCAACTTTTCTGCCAGAAGTTTTCTTAATCACAAATTGCTTCGAGACAAGATGAGACCAAAAGTCACTGGTCGACGTAAGCTCTCGGCTCTTGTAAGTAAACATGGCCTAACTAAACGTAAGCCAGAAGCTTTACCTAAATCTAAGTCAGATGATATTACTAGTCTGTCGTCACCCGTTGTAATTGGTCGGCAGCTTAATCTGTCTGCGCTTGACCACTGCAATGACTTTATGCTAAAGTTTGGCTCTTTGCTGACAATTCTTGGACATTTATTCGACGGGAACATCTCCGATATTCCCTCTGAAGAATGTAGGCGTCTCGACTCACTTGTTCACCTGATCGCCACTGAATCTGGTGATAGACAGAAGCGTTCTTACAACTTCCTGCTAAAAAATGTTCCTCGATCTGCTCGGCCAATTGATGTTGCGACCAGTTTCCTGTATTCATGTGGTTTCAACTATAAAATAGCGGATGCCAAACGCTTGTCCTCCCGTAGTACAAATCCACCCATCTTAATCAAATTGTTTTCGTCAATCTAGGTTGACACTATCTTTACTCATCGAGAGCTTGTCACTGCGTACCTAGAGAAGGCAAAGTTTTTTCTTTGAATTCGGTTTGAAATTTTCGACCTCCGTGGGATTTAACTTTTCCGAGTCTCCTGAGTCCTGGACACCCTGACGGCCTCTCGGAATTTACAAGTCGATTCTTCATAGCAATATCTCGATTCTCACAGAATTTCAACGGGAGTCTCGTTCGGAAAACCTATCTCCTTTCGACCACACCAGGACTTGTGAGGGATAACCTATCTTCGTCCAGTCGCCTCTCTGCAACAGCACTGAGCTATCCCCAAAACCTACGAAAGGCTGAGTCGTTTACCTCATATCCTCGATCTGGTTGAAAATTCGTGTCATACCTTTAAGAAAACCGTTTGAAACTTGTAAACTCGGTAATGTTATTCAGAGAAATGCCCTCAAAACACGGTGTAAAATGCGTGCCCAAGGCGGGATTTGAACCTGGTCCATCGGTCGGACAGACAACCGTCGATACCACTAGACCACTGACTCGCGCCAACGTTGTTAAAAATAATAATACATGTTGTATTACGCATGATATTAATGACTGCAGTGTTGGACGTTCTGCTGTCAGACCAATGCCCGTAAAACGCGCAAGAAGTCTAGTGGCGTTGGGGGATGTCACATACGACGATGAAATCTGTACCACATGTTTCGGACTCGTCCATAAGTTTTCAAAAATGGAGGGGGTGTTAAGAAGTCTAAAAATGGAGGTAGAAAAGTTAAGGCAGCTTACTCACCACTTACATGGAGAGAAGAAGCCGACGAACTCGGCAATTCAGAATCCGAAAAAAACATATGCAACCACGGCTTCTTTAGCCATATCAAACGCTGAAACTGACGTCGGTTCGTCCAGGGAACTAGACACAGTTGAATGCCAGTCTCTTAGGCGAGAAAAAGACCAGCCGAAGCGAACTCAGATAACAAAGAAACATTCCAGAAAAACAACGCGCACCTCTATACGGTCCAAAAAAACGAAGGCCGCCTACGTACACGCAGACCAGCGAAGGAGAACGACCAGGAGGCCTACGAAGGACCGCCAGAGGCTCCCAGATATGTTGAACAATAAAGATATCGGAAAACCTTGTGGATCGAATATTCAAGAGGAGGTTTCGAAAGAAACTGAGGTAAACCTTTTCGACGAACACCTCGGAAACACAGAAGGATGGGTTATTAACAGGAAGATAAATGAATCGTACAAGGATCTCAGTTTCGTTAGCCCAATAGCTAGTTCATCCGAAACCAGCGAAACTAGTAAACTGGAGAAGAACGCTCAGTCACTCAAAAGATGTGTGACAACAGCGAGCACTAGGTTCAGTCGCCAGCAAAATGTAGTTATAAAAGGAGTACCCGAATCAACGGCAGCAGTACCAAAGGAGAGAGTTAAGCATGACTTAGACCTTCTTCAAGTGTATGCGAAAACTTTGTTAAGAGACGATGAGTTATTAAGTGTTCTCAAAGCATTCCGAATAGGCAAGAGTCAGTCAGCATCCGGTTCCAATTCCCGGCCTCGACCCCTAAAAGTCATTTTGGAGACCGAAGCACAGGCCCAGCTTCTGTTACAGAGAAAATCATCTCTACGGGGTCAGCATCCCGAAGTTTTTTTTCAGCCGGATTACGAGCCAAAAGAGCGAATGAAAATGAGAGAGCTGATGACGGAGCTGAAAAAGCGGAGAAACAGCGGCGAAACACACCTACAAATCAAGAATGGACAAATAATTCAGGTCCAAAGGACATTTCTCTGGCCGAAGGCCGTCATTCTGACAGCCTAACCGATGCAAAGGTGCCAACTCCTGAGGCTGCTCGAACCAGTGGCCGCTGTCTAGAAATCTACTACACTAACTGTCAGAGTCTTCTCAACAAGCTAGCTGAACTCAGATTACTAGTTTCTGAACAGAAGCCACACATAATTGTCCTAACAGAGACATGGTTGACTGAGGAAATTAGTAGTAGCGAAGTCAGAATTGAAGGCTACCAACTGTTCCGTTGTGACAGATTTCACCGTAGAGGTGGAGGCACAGCTATTTATGTGTCAAATGAAATTGCGTGCTGTCAACGAGAAATATCCGATGGTGCGCCCCGAAATTTTGAAATAATTTCATGCAGGATATGCATGAAACAATTACCGACACTGAACCTGTGTGTTGTCTATCGGCCTCCCAGCTCGAATGAAATCGCCGATATGGAATTACTTAGTGCACTGGAGTTGATATGTAAGCAGGAGAACTTACTACTTCTGGGTGACTTCAACGCTCCAGGAATAGACTGGAACATTCCCACTGGAGTTGATATGTAAGCAGGAGAACTTACTACTTCTGGGTGACTTCAACGCTCCAGGAATAGACTGGAACATCCCCCTAACAAACGCCCCGTCCACGTCATTTGACCACAAGCTACTACAGCTCTCCCTGAATGAATACCTCATTCAGCACATAAAATTCGGAACAAGAATGAGAGAAGGACAACGATCTAACTGTTTAGATCTCGTTTTCAGTAAAGAAGAAGGACTCATAAAGGAAGTGAATCCACAACCTCCACTCGGTTTAAGCGATCATATTTCTTTTACCTGCGTGTGCTCTCTCTTATCCAACCAACAACCCAAAATCAAGACGCGCAGACATATTTGGAAGGGTGACTTTAACGCAATGAGACGCACTCTTTTGGAGGAAACCTGGTTGGTCAACACAGAAGATTCAGACGAATTTTGGCAGTACTTTCGCGGGATTATAGAGCGTCTGATTGATTCCCATTGTCCAATAAAAATGACAAGACCATGTATGCGACCGCCGTGGGTCAATCCGACGACGAAAAAGACCATGAAGAAGAAACAGAGACTCTGGAAAAAGTATTTGCAACTTCGAGATCCAAGGTCACTCGCCGAATATAAGGATCAGCGCAATAAATGCCGCAAACAAAAACGGGTTGCTAGAAGTTCTTTCGAGCGTCGACTGATAGCAGAATCCATTACATGTCCCAAGAAATTTTACGGGTACATCCGCAGTAGGAGGAAACATAGGGGCGAAATTGCGTGTCTAAATGATATCCTCGGAAACTTATTGGTTGAAGGGTCACAGAAAGTGCGATTACTGTCTCAGTTTTTTCAATCGGTTTTTACGGAGGAGTCCCTAGAAGACAATCAGCAGTTTGAAATGGACCGAGACAGCCGGGAGCTTCAAATGCGCCAAGATATTGCCGTCATTAAAACCGTCGCCTTTTCCGTGGAAGAAGTCAGACGCGTCCTCAGTCAAATAAAACCTGATAAGTCTCCTGGACCCGACTGAATTCCCGGGCTGATACTTAAGGAGCTATCAAGGGAGCTGTCAAAGCCTCTTTCGACTCTCTTTGAGCTGTCAATGAGAACAGGAAGGCTGCCCTCACAGTGGAAGACAGCTAACCTCGTTACGTTGCATAAGGGATGTAGCAAGATGACAGCAAGCAGCTTTCGACCTATTAGCTTAACTTGCCTCCCTTGCAAAACGATGGAAGCTATAGTAAAGAACGCTATACAGCAATTTTGTGAAGAAAATAACATTTTGCAGGATTTTCAACATGGATTCCGGAGAGGACGTTCCTGCCTCTCAAATCTGCTAGCTTGTCTGGAGATCTGGACCAGGGCTATAGAAGAGGGTTTTGAGGTCGATGTCGTGTACATCGATTTCCGCAAAGCTTTTGACACTGTCCCACACCAACGTCTTCTTCACAAATTGAGCGACATCGGCATCCGGGGAGATCTTCTGAACTGGATGAGGGCGTTTCTGGTTGGTCGGAAACAACGTGTCTGTATCGGGGATGATATGTCAGAATGGGTGAATGTGACCAGTGGTGTACCGCAAGGCTCAGTTCTGGGACCATTGCTCTTCATCCTTTACGTTAACGACAGCCTTCAGGAACTCGACTGCGGCAAAATAATGTTTGCAGACGACGTTAAGCTCTGGCAAGTCATTAAGGGTCCGAATGATCAGAGATCCCTTCAAGATAATCTGCACCGACTGCAAGCGTGGTCGAAGAAATGGCTTCTAGATTTCAATGTGGAGAAGTGTGCCGTCCTTCATCTGCGTCCAACCAACTCTCATTCAAATGAGAGTCTGAGGACTTGTCACCTGAAAGATATAAGGCTCCCCGCAGAATCTTCACAGAAGGATCTCGGGGTTTGGATACAGAACAACCGGAAACCAACACTGCAGTGTCACAAGGCTGCAAAAAAACTCCATGGGAGTGCTGCATGCAATAAAAAGGGCTTTCGTAAACTTTGACCAAGACCTTTTTGGGAGAGTTTACGGCACATTTGTTCGGCCCCACTTAGAATATGGCATACAAGCATGGCGGCCATGGCTGGTAAAGGACCAAGAATGCCTCGAACGGGTACAACGGCGTGCAACATAGCTGGTAAACGGTCTAAATAGCCAATCCTACACGGACAGACTGAATTGTCTTAATTTATCCCCTCTGTGTTACAGGCAACAGGGAGGTGATCTTATCCTCGTCTACAGGATAATACATGGCCTTGAGTATGGACTTAAATTTGAGGACATGTTTCAGTGGCATCTTTCACCCAATCTTCGTGGTCACTCGATGAAGTTACGGACAACAATGTCCAGGCTGAATCTTCGTTCTGAGTTTTTCACGCAGAGGGTAGTGGAGAAATGGAACGATCTCCCTCAGTCAGTCGTGGAGGCTGCATCCCTGCAACTCTTCAAGAAACGCTTGGATGATTATTTGTGTCCCCTGTTTTCCCTCGACAGTCTGAATCTGAACTAATACCCCTGGTCCAGACAAATATTTTCTCTGAGACAATGCTACTCAAATGAACCAAGTACTGTTTTAATAGTGAACATTTTTTGTTCGTTTACAGTTATTCTAACGAGCTGACATGTAATCAATAGGGTTTTCAAGGGCTTTGCCTATTATCCTTACCAAATAAACTGAAAATAAACTGAAACTAGAACCGCCCGTTCAATACCTGGACGGTCGGAAGTGGAGTGGTCGAGTCTTAAATAAACGTTTTGGACAGGAAAGCATTGAGTCCATCAGCTGTTAACTGGGCACCAACTTTAGGATTTCCGAGAGCGTCTCGGAGGATGGAATTTTGCATCTTTCTCAGAGTTTGTTCTTTTCGGGCGAAAAGTTTGGAGACATTTAACGAATGATTTTCCATGAACTGGACCTCTTCGGCTAGCTGTTTTTTTTCACACAATCTCTTATTCTGCTGAAAAATATCCCAAATCAAGGGCAGAACAGAAACATCGTTCTGAAGATGGAATCGACGAGAAAGTCTGCGTAAACTTTGACGAAAGGGCAAGGGTAGGAAAACCTCATCCCCGACATTAAGTATTTTCTTACGGGGGCAAAACGAAAACTAAGCGGATCCAAAATTACGTACAGTTTCCCAATGCCAACAATAACATCCGGACTAAGGAAGAAATCAGTCCAGTCGTAGGAATTAAAGTGTGTTAATAATTCTGTCGAGCGAGGTGATCGGAAATTTCGGAAATAAAGCTATACTTTGGCGACAACGTTTTATCAGCCTCGAATTCCAACGTTGGAGCAACTATGTCATGGTCTGAGTCTCCGAGTGGGCCTACAGATGACACTGACGAAGTCATGCAGTCTCTACAGAAAATCAGGTCAAGCATGCTTGATCCCCGGGTGGGAATGTCGACAACCTGAGTCCACATCCCAACATCCACAGCCCAAAGAATCTCTACGAACATTCTGGGGCCTGACGGCGGAGACCAGCGGACTTCAGGGAAATTAAAGTCACCTGCAACAAATTTATACTTAAAGCGTAAGTCGGCCGCAGCATGAAATGCCTGTGAGAGTAAACGAACAAAATTGTCGTTG
>CACRXP010000955.1:163547-180032 GCA_902702965.1 Spirometra erinaceieuropaei | reverse complement strand
AGATGACTGAGCAATATGGGAAAGTCTGACGCTTGTTTAATAATCGAATTCGGAATCCCGGTCGTTCCTGTGCAGTGTGAGTATTTCAACCGGCTTATGTGTTTCTTAATGAGATCTGAGGAGACGTCAATTGTACTAAGTGTCCTATCTGAAAGTGATCGAAAGAAAGGGACCGGATCGTACTCGGTCCTCCGAAACTCTAAAACTAGTGAAATTAGTATGCTCCTTTAGAACATGTACATTAGACCTGGCCCAAAATACTGTTCGTTTTGATTTAGACTCATGCGTGCTGCTGAACGGAAGAAAAGAGAAACCGTACAACATTTTTTTACAAAGAGATGCTTAGCCCTGGAACGCAGACACTTCTCTTACCAAGAACGTTTTCGACTTACAGGCCTTGATTCTTTATGGTTCCTCAGATTACAAAATGGACTATTTTTGCTACTTGTGCTCTTATCTAATCACACCTTTAACGCACTGACTACTTTAAGACATCACGTCCATCCCCGACCTAATAGTCACCGTGGGTCTTTTTATTTCTTCCTCTGGCCGGTACTGTTAAATATCGTCGATCCTTTTCTGTAAATGTAATTGATATTTGGAACAAACTACCCAGGAATATAAAAAATCTGCAAAATTATCCTTTATTTAAGAGAACTATTACTCGATTTTTGCATTCAGAAAAGCTCCCACAAATTTTGGGTGTTGAATCCACTGATCGACTCTACCGTAGGGATGGCGTTTGTGGTCTCTGACCACTATGGACGGTCACACCAGGGACGATTTCTTTGGACAACAGCGACAGCTGTTCTTCTGTACTTCTGTTTGGACTAGCCCCAACTTCATGGAAGTAATTTGCGAATGATAATATCCGATTCCGTGCAACCCCTCCCTGTTCATTGACATTTTCAGCGGTGCTGCTGGTGTCGCTAAATATATAAACTGATCGAGTATTTCGTCGACTGATCCCCGTATACGACATGCGGAGGCGTAATTTTGGATGATTAAGGGGTCAATAGGTTCCAATTGGACGAAAGGGATTTTTCAGTTAACCATAACTGCCTCTGGCACGTACTGTTAAATATCGTCGATCCTTTTCTGTAAATGTAATTGATATTTGGAACAAACTACCCAGGAATGTAAAAAACCTGCGAAATTATCCTTTATTTAAGAGAACTATTACTCGATTTTTGCATTCAGAAAAGCTCCCACAAATTTTGTGTGCTGCATCAACTGATCAACTCTACCGTAGCGATGGCGTTTGTGGTCTCTGAACACTATGGCCGGTCTGACCAGCTGTTCCTCAACGCCTCTACTTTGACTATCCCCAACTTCATGAAAGAAATTGACGGCCGATGATCTCCGATACCGTGCAAACCCCTCCCCCCCTTCTTGACGGTCGAATGTATGCCGCCAGCATTTTTTTTTCTCCTGAACCCTTCAAACCATAAAAACCATCATCAACTTTATTTTTATTATTCAGGGGTTTTTTTTTCACTGCTGGTCTGAATTGTGTTTAATCGCTTCCATTGACAATGCCTGTAAACTGGCATTTAATAAATTAAATTAAACATATGCTGGAACCTGCTGTGTCTCCGGTCACGATTCTAGCATTCAGAGACGGTGGGGAGGCCGCAAGTTTTTGTATTTCAGCACGTGCGCTGTGGACATTACAGACTAGATAAGATTTCGGTTACAGTACCAGAAACAAAAGGTTTGCAACTTACAGGAAAAGGTACTGAATAGCAAATACTGCTGCTATTTTACTACCTAATAGCCACACGATGCACGTTTGGGTACCAGGTCAGCAAATATTTGAGATGATGCTGGAATTCCATGTTGGTGGCAAATAATCGGTTTTCTCCATGAAAATTCAACAACCTTTCAGCACTGTCGCCTCTGAAACCGACCCTGGAGTAATTGTTGTATCTCCCCGAACAGGAAGCTGAGGGTGCGCATGGTTGTCATCCTTGACAACACTTATCTTTGAAATTGAAATTTGAAAACTGTCAAATTCAGGCCAGAACTGTCAGCCAATCTCATCTAAGCTGTTTATAAAATGGCTTATATTGGTAACGCTATGATGAACAGCGCTGTCATGCATGCGCATATAGTCGAAAAAAACCTGTTTGGTGTCCGAGTGTCCTTGGGCGGTGTGGACGGGTAAGATTTGCGTGACCGGTGTATGTTGGAGCTCCAGACACTGATTTGCTGGATGCAGTGCGATGTCTTTGCAAGTGACTGACCAGGCCGATGTATCATTCGAAGGTTCATTTTTAATGGAAACAGGTCGAAACTGAATCCAAATGGGAGGTGTGAGTGACGACGGCGGTGGTGGACGTGCTTGCACGGGTGTCCTCGCCGGTGATCTTGATGATGTTTTAGGTTACTGGGTTTCGTAGTGTTGTCGTTGCGCCGAATACGAAGGTGTCCAGCGTGGCCAATCCGTGCACTGGGTGTCCATTAACGATTTGGACACGATGGAAGGGAATAAGTGTTTGCGCCGTTTGTTCGCGACACTCGAGTCTTCGAACCACCTTGTTGCCTCAACAGTGACTACTCGTTTGATTTCGACAATGACTGCCCTAACCCTAACAACGGTTCGGTAGGCCTGCTGATCTTAAGCGAGGTTCTCCCAAGTATTCTGATTGAATTTTAGGCGCCTGCGGAAGACCTTTAGAGTGTCCATATCGAGACGCTTTTGTCCGTTTTGTCCGCGACCACCCCTAGCGGCGTCGCCGTATAATAGCCACTTGGACAGGCGCTTGTCATCCATCCTGACGACGTGGCTGCACCATCGCAGTTGCATCTGCGTAAGCGTGGTCTGAGTGCCAAGGACGTTGGCTCATCCTAGGATCTCAGTGTCCGGATCCTTAACTGTCATTTCACCCTCCGTATTCTTTGGGGGGAGCTGAGCGGAAAGTGTTTGAGTCCACTTGCCTGGTCTTCATAGACGGTCTGCTTCTTCGCCTGTATAGGAGCTGTTGTTTTGTTTGGTGTTTTAACCGCATGTTTTGCGTCCACAGACCACGGTCTGTTTCCCGACCGAATGTTTTGTCAGTACTTTTAGGGCTCATTTTCTAGCCCCCTTCCTCGTAAAGGGGCAAGCAGTGCTACCTACAAATGGGACTGTCTAGTAATCCCAGGCGGCCGCCAGATTTCATTATAGGTCACGAATAACGCTTGGTTGGGATTTGACGGAATTAGCTTAGGCCATCTATGTGGTTACGTGCCACTCTTCACACAGGGCACTTTCACATGCACTTGTGGATACAAGCACAGTGGGCCGACGTAAAGGAATTTGACAGGCAGGTCAGTGAACCACTTGCCTAAATGGATTTTAAAGGCGGTAGATAAAATCCCACGTTATTCTATCACAAGACGCCTCCCTGCTAGTGGTCACTCTGATGATCCCAGAACGGCCTTCTGAATACTTGTTCGGGCGAAACCAGCTCGGATATTGCGCCGTTTGGGAGCAGCCAACATATGGCGGAAGAAAACTAACTTTTGAAAATAGCCAGATCGTTGGGTTAGCTTTAACCTGCCCCGCTAATTCCCAGGCCTTTGATGTACACTCCCATTTGTGCGTCAGCATTCCTTTCTCCTTCGTCTATTGTATATTTCATCGATTAGATTATGTGTACTGAAAAGTGACCTTGCTGTTTTTGAATTAATTTTCTGGTAAAATTTAACTTGATGTACACTTTTTGCTCTTTATCAATGCCATACAACGATGGGTGCCAATTGACAACCGGTCACAAACCTTTTGACGCCAGTAAATTTTGCTGTTTATTTTGTATTGATGTTTGGACATGGTACGCGTTGAGTGCGGACTTTACGGCACCTCTGCCACTGTGTCCGGTTCAGCCGTCTTTAGATGGCTTCACTGAGACTTACGAACGTTGCATAAGGGTAGAGGGGAGAAGGAGTAAACCTGATTCTTTCCGGATCAGACTTTTGATTTTCCAATTGTAGACGGTGATGCGGCTTAAACTACCATGTAAAAGGTATGGCTTGGGAGGTTGCAAAGTGACGTGCTAGGGGAGTTCCTCTCCACGCCTAACAGTAGACTACAATTGCTACGTAATGTGATCTTCCCTTGTAGCCTGATTCATGGACGTATTGGACGTATGGCACATGTAGCCATAGGCCTAGCCTCGTCACCCAATACACCCAAACCCACTTCCAACTGTCTCGATATTGCCCTGCCACTGGAACACTGTGGGTATAGGAAGGACTGGTGCTGCCGGTGCCTCGCGATTCCTCCTCTAGTGTTTCGCGTGGTAGTCATCCTTGCCTCCTCAGTGATGGTCCCTGTCACCTGAGTCGGTCATAGTAGTAGTAGTATGACTACTGGCGAGATTTAAGGATTGTGTGCGTCTGCTATGCCATCATTCAGCAAACCATGGCCCTCGCAGCCTGGTGTGCGGTGGCAGTCTTCTGACACCGGATTCCCTGTCGGTAGATGCGTTTGCGCTCCCTCTGAGTATACATGTCGTGTACATGGTTATCCTTTGACTTGTGTCATTCTTCTCTTTCTGGACCATTTTTGTTGTTGGTTAGAATCCTGGTCAAGTGTTTGTTGTAGATCAGGGGGTGTGGTTGTACGCCTAGGTGCCGATCCGGCCGTGCCAACCATCTGCGCCCTCTGCCACCTCCGGTCTTCTTGACTATATCTTGACATCGGGCTCAGGCAGGGGAGGGGGAGGAGAGAGTGCTATAGATGACGTGCAAGTTCACTACTACTATAAACTAATTCACGCACAAGTCACCGTGCCTGTTCTCACCTTGTTGTAGAGGACATGGTGGGCATCGTCGGCAACGACAGTCGAACTGTCGTAACTACTGACTAACTTTCTGATTGGTTGACCGCACACTGTCCTGTGAGACAATTGCTTAGGTACCTCACACTGTACGCAGTGAGCCACACTTGCCTCCAACATCTTCCTCGGAAATCTGTTGTAAACAGTAGTCAGGTCTTGCATGTTTTCCACCTTCATTGGCCGCATAATACAGGTTTCCAGTGCGCTTCATTTTGATCCCGTTCCCAAAGAAATGCTAAGCGAGCATCTGATATCTCATCCCTCTTCACCTGTGAGTGATACCCCCTCCTGTGTCTGACTGCTATGTTATGATTCGGTAGTAAAACCGCGCTGTCTTTTGAACGGCTGGGTTCACAGCAATGACTACGAGCAAATCTGACATGCAAATAAAATTCTGCCAAATATGGGGTTTTTAGTTAGCGGTGGATTCGGTTTTCGTGTCAAATAGTCTTCACCAAACAGCCCTGATTACTCGAGCCGCTTGTGTACTTCTATTTTTTATTTGCGCGTTAATTTGGTTTCGGTGCCTCAGGCCAGATGGCAAGGCGTTTTTCACGTGGAAAAGTATTCATAGTCATAGGTGTTAATCACAGCACACTACACAGTGTTTAAGAGTTTTCTCAGCTGTTAAGCTCTTGACCTTGTCAAGTTTATTCTCTCATGTTCGATGGCAGGTGGGTGTTTGTGGCAGCAGCTTTGCTCTAGCTGGTAGGAAGCCACTACGGCTGCCCTGTTAGCGTGTGTTTTGTGTCTGTAGTCTCTCGGTTCTAATAGCTGCCGGTAGCAGTACTAAGGGCTCTCCCAGCTCTTCTCCCCGCGACGGTATAGTCACCTTCATTTCCGTTGGCAATGATTGATAGTGCAGCTCCTGTTTTGGTGCTGCCGTACATGTTGGTGTCTCGCTTTCCTTAGCCCACGATTTCTCGTGTTGAAGTCCATTCGCAGTACCTTGTCAGTGAGTAGAACGGCTGCTAGCCACCTTCACCCGACCGCGAACCTCTGGCCTTACGGTCGTTTCTTCGGCCTAGGACCGTGATTTAGTCGATATGAACGCATATTAAGCCTGTGTTCTGTACTCAGTCACCAAGAATGACAAGTCTTTCGTCTGTGCTACCTGTGTGTGTTTCCAGTGGCTTACTGGCTTTTCGCATGTTATTTTGCGCTAACTAAATCTAACCCCTTAAATGAGATGACGTTTAGCCTCGCGGCACTGGGTTCTTGGGCCTGGTGAATTATATTTTTGTAATCACAAGTAGGCGACATTTATATCGAAACTTTCTTCTTTTCACAACCCAGATGGTCAGCGTCGCCAGCGCTCACCCTCTTCTACAACTGTTAATAACTCCAGCATCCGGCATAAGTGGGCACCCCATCGTAGACGCGTCAAAGGTACGAAACAGGGCATCGAGGAAGATGTAGAGTTTGTGGGCCTTAAGCGCATCCAAAACGCAGATTCCTGCCCTATCTGCACCTGCGATTCTGATGTTATCTACGCTTTGCGACGGTGTCATCACCAGGCGTGTCTCTACTGCTGGCGTTCATTTGCCAACTCTCAGGTCAATTCCTTCGCGCTAGCACGTGTGACCTGCATTGCCTGCGACAGGCAGCTGCCGCCTGCCCTTGTACTCTCACTCCTCAAACCCATACCTGACTCTCGTCTTCCGTCGCCTACTACATTGCAGTCGTTTGCCAACTACAACAGCTTTCAGAATGACCGCATTTATCAGCGATATGAGGACTTCCTTCTGCACAAGTGTCTTTTGAAGGACAAGCATGCCAGATGGTGTCCCAGAGGCTGCGGGTACGTGTACAAACTTGTTTTTCTCTTCTTGATCTCGAAAACAGGTAACTATTGCTTCAGACTGCATGCTCTATGGTATCTATCTTTTGAAAAACCAGCGCGTGTGACAGAGGAAACAGAATGGATGCATGAACACCTGGTCAGCCCCTGCGATCGGTGTCATTTCAAACCGTTTTGATCTAGTCTGCCGCTGGAGTGCGACAGGTGTGAGGCTAGAAAGTGAAGTTAATGCCCTTAAAATGTCCGTCTCTGTGAATCATTTCACTAACATCTCATCATTGTCCCTCTGGGCATTGGTGGTCCTCGTCGGGTTCGGCAACATGGAACGCAAGTACTTTTCCCAACCACGATGTGTGTCCTCACGCCTCGTTGACAGAAGTTCGGCTCACTGGCGGACGCATAGGAGGTCTCAACGTGTCATGTACCCCTTCAAGAAGGCTTCACCTGTTAGCTTAACTGCTCTCTATCCCACGCGTCCACAGGTGACAGGTAATGGAACGACCCTCAGCGAAGGTTGGCTGCGAAACAAGCAGGCTCATAAATCTGACGAATGAACAGGCGCAGACCAGCAACTACGGTGCTCCCGAGTGGCGGGAGGCTGTGGCACGGCACACGGTACCTCATAAGATACCGCAGATCCTGGTTTTGGCAAAGTACCTTATTTCGATACTAAGATCCACTCCACGGCGTTCATAGGAACCGAAGGTCTCTGCCAGATCACAACTTACGCAAGAACGGACCCTCAGCACGAGGTTTTGGAATGTACGAGAGTTCTTCAACCCTGATGCTCAGTCCATCGATGCGAATTAAGTGGCCGGCACCTATCTGGAGTCCGAGTACGAGACTCGAGTTCTCGAGCAGTCGAGGCCCCGAAAGCCAACTCCCATTTCGCCCTCTATCATACCGCCCATGTGACTCCGCCAGTATATTCGACGTACCGATCGGTCTTCTGAGAATCGAACTATGCATTGTTTGCGTGGGCCGCTCGCGTACGTCAAGCTTCACGGACACTTTGCGTATGTCTCTGACATTTCTGTGAAGTCGCCAACACCAACTGTTTGGCATCACAATAAAGAGGTGCTCTTCTCATAGCAGAATAGACTGGTTTAAAGGCTGCCTCTCCGTGGCCTGCTGATTCTTCTCTGTGAATTGGATGGCCGGACTACACCACGCGACTCATTAACCGCCTTTATAACTTCTTTGGGCTCGTTTTCAGAAGTGACAGTGCTGAAAGGTTGTTGAATTGTCATGGAGAAAACCGATTATTTGCCACCAACATGGACTTCCAGCATCATCTCAAATATTTGCTGACCTGGTACCCAAACGTGCATCGTGTGGCTATCAAGACTTGCTGGAATATAGTTAGGTCTAAGTTACCCAATTGGATGTTAGATAGATCAATAGATGTTACTGAACTAACGTCTGTGGGTCAGACCGGGATCATTTCTACACACGTCCGGAAGTTGGTCATTCGCTCAAGTAGAAAGGGTAATGTGTAAGATGTAAGTCTTCTACAACCCAGCAGAATCTATGCGCTGGTCACACAAGTTTGGTCTCATTTTGCGACACGAGTAGGAGGCGAAGACAGTGAAAAATTGTCATATCTTGAGTCTCCAGTTCGCGAGGCCGATAGGAGAATTCTCGGATCTATCCAATCAGGCCACAATGACTGCAACAGTTCAAGATTCTTGCAGTTTTCTGGCTAGACGAGTCAAATAAGGTCCTACAACGAGAGTCCCTTCAGCCAATTCCGGGGAACTACGACAAAGTTAGCTAAAAATGATCGGAAAACTAGTAACCTAAAATGGCCACCTGTACAGGGCAGGTCTCAAACGTCGGCGACATAAGAATTTACCAACTTGTTCGTCAAGTTATTGGTTGCTGTCTATGGTCAAGGTCGAGAAATGGCGTGAGCACTTCAATTGTCATCTGAAATTCAATGACCAACCCATGATCCGCTGGCTCCTCTGTAGCAGAGTGAGTGTTCCTCCCCTAACCTATGCAGATGTCCCGTTGCCCTCCTACCAGGGCAGGAATAATCAACGGTAGACTAAGGTTACGCACCAACAAAGTGCTCGGGGTACATTATTCGCGATGAATTCTGCACGTTCTACATGGTGTCTTGATCTCATGACATAGTCGAATGTGCATGGGGGGGGGGAGGTGAGGTCATTAACGAGGCTGAGGCCCCGCAATCCTTGTGCCTTCCTTTAGATGTGTATTAGACAAGGTGCGATCCTTACGACACCTAAAGTGTCTTTGTGGTTACTATACAGGCATTCGACGTAATCATGCGATTTTGAATTAAGTGAGACCCAAGATCAAGAACCAATCAGGTCAGATTCCGAGCTGGCATTTGATGCTGGGGTGAGCCTCCACATCGGCGCCATTGTCTACCTGGAGCCTTCAACAATGGGTAGATTCCAGATATGGTCTACCGTCGTACGTCAGGACGTGGAGATGGATCTAGTGCCTTCGGCATTCTGTCGCTGTCGCTGAAGGTGTGAATGGATCGAGCTCTCCAGGTCCGCTGCCGCAGGTTGTCACGCATTGTGAAATACAGTTGGCGAGACCAACGAAACCCGCTAAATCATGCCAGTAAGAATTTAAGTGCGAGAGATGCCTTGTTTCTACTGAAGTGTTGCAATAAACAACCAGAAGTCCGCTTCTAAGCGTTTTTTTTTAAAATTAGAAATCGCTGTCTTTGCCAATTTATAGTAGTCGATAGTTGAGACGATTGCTACTATTCTCTGCTTATGCAAACTTATTCGTATATGTTTGAACTACTCAGGCAGATGACACAAAGGTATTATGATCTAAAAACGCGAATCTGTAATCCCCTGCAATCTATTTTCAAGAATCATATTGTTTACTAACTCTTGACTGACTCTACATGCCCTTAGTCGATTTTCTGTCATTGCCTACCATTTCCATAGTTGGTCTTTTGTTTTAAGTTGTACCAGCCAAAATCGTAAAGCCACAAATGTAAAGGTTCTTTATGAACATGACGAAATTCTTTGGCAGGCTGTTTACTTTTCAGTATGCATATTTTCTTCCAAATTGAAGTTGAATGCACCACGGTCCGGCAACGATCCCTTATTAGTCCTTCGGTGCAAACTGAGGTGATTTAAATTCTGAAAGTCAGACTTCGAGCGAAATCGAGGAAGATTACGAGGCCATATTTTATCAGCAATATCCCTCTGCCAGTCTTGATCAACCTGAGATCAGGTAGCCATCGAACCTGTTGCCCTAACAATTGAGTCATCGACTCCACGCTTTCGCAACTACGGCCTATACTTTTCAGAGTCACGCAGGTTGTAGGGTGCATAAGGTTCGGATCCTCGTTGCGGCCACATTCATTAACACATGCGAATCCCTACGTGGCTGCAGTTGAACTTCCCACTCTTATTTATTGCTTGTTGCTAGTGCTCGGCAGACAATTCGCGAAGGAATTTTTTCTCATTTGTGGTATTAGCTACGCAGTCTTGGCTCACGGCTTCAGTGCCTGTCCCCGCCTCGTATGCCAACGACCCGAGTGCAACGGAGCCGCTTTCTGCTACCGTTGTCGGGGCCCTTGGAACCCTCCCGCCAATGACCTCACTGACCCAGACGTTGAGTGTGGTCACGTCTGCTTCCGTAACCGCAATGTTAACGCACCCGAAGGTGTTTTCGTTTTGGAACGTCTGCGCCACCTATTTGGCTTAACTAATGCAACCGGCGCCACCGTCTCGGCCACGGATGGTCCTTCGGCTGCCACCTACGGCGCCGTGGGCGATGCCTCTTCGCGTCCCGCCGATCAGGGCATGGCCGCCTCCTTCGTTCGTCAGCTATCAGCTGTCGGATCCCAACCGCGTGGCACCGCTGTCCCAATAAGTGATCCGCGTGCTTCCATTGCCACACATGACGCTCAAGGTGAAGCCGATTATGCAAAACCGAGGTTAGTCGTTGTTAACCCTCCACTTACACGCCTAACCAACCGCATGAATCCGGAGAGCGGTACCCACCGCTAAGATCAAAGAAAGCGTTTAGCTGTATTGTGAATGAGCTGCTCTGACCTAGTTTCTCTCTGAAAGCTTTGAGGTCCACTACTACCGATTCAGAACTGTTAAACCATACAGCTTCCCTCCGTCTGACCTATATTTAGCTTGAGTTAGTGTGATTTTGCGTTGCAGTAGTGATGGTGCGACCTGTAAGCCCGTGCTTTCCTCCAGTAATTGCATTTTTACTCCTTTTTACACACTCTAGTGCTTTTAAAATATTATTTCGCTGTTCGTAGTCCTTTGTAAGTAATGCACCTAAATCACCTTAACCGCGCTCCTTTACTACAGACAGAGGACAGATTTTCATCAGTTTGCGTCTTCTTGAGTTGGTTATTGGTTTGGTAGTTAATACATGGTCAAAAGGGCAACACCGATCAATTTTAAAACACAAGTCGGATAGAGGTGATATCAGCCAGGATTAACGAGACTACAAACATTACTTGATGCTGGCAGTTTTCAAACACATGATGTTTGTCAAATCTTTGAACGTATTAAGAATTGCCTTCAATATACAGTTGCTGTCCTTCTTTGAAAGCCAGATCATTCAGCTGATAATGCAACTGCTGAACACTTGAACCAGCTGGTAAACTTTATATCATTCAGTCCTAAGATCTATCACCAGCCTCATCACCACGGACGTAATCGGTGATAGCTGCTGAGATCACATTAGAGCGATGGCTGACATTGAAAACGAGAGATTCAGGATGTGGCTTTACAAAGAACTACGTCCGTGTTCACATCCATCCGATTTCTTTCCGTGCACAGTCGTCCGTTTCCGTTTTTCGCTTAGCAATTTTGTGGTGACTTTGAAGCTGGGTGAAACCGGCATACCTTCCTCTATCAGTTCCTGATTCCTGCGTCAACAAAAGTACCGTTACAGTGGGTGGGAAGACTTATGTAACATCGATCACGAAATTGCAGCATAAGTAGTGCGCATTCTCCATCTGATTTTTGATGCCTGTAAACTTAGTCATTCTATAGGAATTATGCACAAACCCGTTTGTGTTAAATAGCGTTTGAAAATTTAATACGTGAAGAGGCTTTCGACTTGGAGAGATTTTTAGCTGAGAGAAACTTGGGGACGCTGAAATCGCTGTTCAAATAACATAGTATCTGTGTGCTTACCAATACAACTTTCGGAGTATAGAACGCGTCCCTCATCTACTAGGAATTGTCTCGAGCATTAAATGGCCTTTTCTTAATGCCACCGAGGTATCTAAGTTGACCTAAAGAGAAGGTACACAGCATGCCATTTACCTCTAAGTGTTTTCAGCAGGTTGGACTCATATAATACCGGAGTTAGAAAGCGTCCGTACCTCACCTCAAGTGTAAAACATGAGTGAAAATAATACAAGAAAGGGTTTCTTGTACATTCTTTGCACAAAATGCGATTGCGTCTATGCGGGCACAAACAGTCGGGTTTGTTCTAGAATGGACATCACTTAAGCGGGCGCGTTTGATGAATATGGCTTTTTCAGTTGCCTGTAAGGGATTCCATCTAAAAGCCAGTATCATGGCATGTATGGCGTAGTTTGGCTCATGAAACCTCACGTAAATAATCCTTTCTAAACGAGTTAATTTCGTAAAATTTCAGTTACTGTTTCTCCAGTTTCACCGCTAACGGCGATTAACTATCGTATTCCTTCCTCTGGTGACCCTATTTACGCGCCTATGCAATCACTCATTCCCTGTTTTAACCGCCCCAGGCTGTTGACTGGTAAAACATTTCGTTGATTCAAGAAGTCCGTGAAAGATTGTATCCTTGTTGAAAATTATAAGGAGTCCTCTTCTTCAGAACCTCGGTGGACGCTGACATCTCTCGCGTCGAAATCAATTTACCTGGAGAAGAAACTGGTGGGTTTATATAGTAATCTCTCAGTTCTATCCCTGCCCTTTGTCAAAGTCTTTTTATTGTTTCTTATGCTACAGTTATCGGTCTTCACGGTGTGGAAAAGATCCATGAGCTCTGTTACAGGCACTTTTTCTGATTTCCACTATTCTAGCCGTGCATACCTTCATTCGGGCCGTCACGCAACAAAGGTGCTATTATCACAGTAAAGTTACCTTTTCTTGGACGTCTGGATGCCCCGTTTCCTGTTTGTGGCTGGGCTGACCATTTATAACCTCTTTTCAGGCGTTAATCAGTTGTTTATTTTTTCAGAAAAAGTGAGCAACCCTATAAAATTTGCGGGTTCCTTTTGTGCTGGTAAACTTTTTTGAAAATGAAAGCCGGCGCATTCAGTCGCAATTTCTCTTTCCCTTAATATTCGTCTGTGGAAGCACACTGCCGCTGTGCATTGTCGTCGACATTGGTCACTCTTGGCTTTGAGCATATGTTTGAAAATGTACCTGAGTCAAATTATCACTCTTTGTACTTCAGTTAAATCACCGACCGCTGTAGAGGCGCCATTCTAAACTTCTCGTGTGCATATCCCCTTCAGATTTTCCCAGTCGGTCAGAATAACCGGGTGGGTGCTAAATTAGCACCGTGTTTCAAATTTAAAGGCAGCATGCAGCTTTTTTGCGATGGATACGTCTTAGACCCAGCTTTACTCATGACCGCGTTAGAGTTTATTAACTAGTGGCCACTACGAGGTGTACAAAATACTCTTGTCAAGAAACGTTCCCATGAGTTTTTTCACTTACTTAGGGTGTTCGTAATTGCACAAGGACAAACATATATGCAAAAGGCAAAGTCGTGACAATTTCTTTTCAAGCAGCAACGATGCCAATATCACTGGAGCTTCCAGAGTTGATGTAGCGAAAAGCGCGCGCCCGGAGGGCTTTATTCGGGGAAAGAGCGGTTTCTAGGACGGATGCGTTTAACGCCTGACGTTTAGTACCGTTGTCGCCATTGCCTACCAGCCGCAAAACAAGATCAAACAAAATTTTAGTGATTTCGTCGTCCCCTTGTTGTCAACACTGCCACAGTAACTATAGCAGTGTAAGTGTAATTGAGTCTACAAATTCGGTGGTAATCTAGACTGGGAACACCTGCCAAGCGTTTCCCTTTCCAGGAATGTCGAAGAATCAACTCACAGTCCCCACCAGTGCTAATGTGGTGACTACCCATGGTAGCTAAGTGACCTCAATTGTCGTCACCCCACGCCCATTTGAAAGTATAAATCGATAAAAAAAACGTGGTCGGCCAGCTCGGAAAGTCCTTTAAACTCCGGCTTACTTTGTTGTTTAATTCACGCCATAACGACTGGCAGCAACTCGACTGTTCGAAGCCCCAAACAATTTGTTCATTTATTTCAGCAATTTTTGTGCCGTCCCAAGTTGTCTACGGTCGATCAATTTTTGGCCTGTTGGAGATCGCAGAGCCTTGGCGACAAAGCACTGTATCCGTCAGTTCTCATATTCTCGTCTTGCGTGCTCAGCGAGCCTAGAGAACGCTCTACAGTTACCAGATTCCAGAACAAGTGTATCGGACACAATGACCACATGCCTTTGCAATCCGCTTGCAGTGTTCGTTACCGTTGATTACTAGTTGTAATTTTTCCTTGACGTCCGCACGAAGTGGTTGCTTACTTGCAGCATCCTTATGGAGAAGGACACATTCGCTTTGCCTTCTTTCACTGAGCTGTTTAGGGCAAGGATTAAGTATATGCGCGGGGCAAGAAAATTCTAGCTGTTGTTTAGCAAATTCGCCAACGTTTTAACACTCCTGCAGCCGAATGCATTCTATCTAACCATATTTTGAGTATTTTTTTAAACTCCCTGACTGCTCTCCGTGCCGAAATTTTTCCAAAATTTTCCTCTTACTTAAGAAGTGCAGTAGGTGGGCTAACTCATGAAATGTCAACTGAAATTGCGAAATTCGTTTTCGATTCGAGAATATTAATTAAGTAGGACTGTAAAACTAATAATCTTGCAGCATAATTCTATGATAATTCAGTTACCTCGGGATGCCAGCCTTCGAACGAACATCTTTTTCGGGTGCATTAAAAAAATATACTCTGTAAAAAATGGCTACTTAAGTAGCATGCGTTTTTCCCATTGATTTTCAGTGCCCTTAGAAATTAAATTATATGTCGTGGAAAACATACGTAAAAATATTCAAGATTGTTTGGGAATTGGAAAAGTTTTTAAAAACCGAATTATACCCTTCCTTCTAGTATAAAATTGGAAAAAGATGTAATTTTCTAACGAATGAGCGGAAGATTGAATATTTTTACGTCTATTTTCCACGAAATATAATTAAATTTTTAAGAACATCGAAAATCAATGGGAAAATGCATGCCATTTAAGTAGTTATTTTTTACCGAGTATAGTTTTTGAATGCAGCCGAAAAGATTCTCTTTAGGCAGCTGGCATCCCGAGGTAACTGAATTATTTTAGAATTATGCTGCAAGATGATTAACATTACAGCCCTACTTAATATTCTCGAATCGAAAACGCATTTCGGAATTTTGGTTGACATTTCATGAGTTAGCCCACCTACTGTACCCGTGGGGGTGTAGAACAGTGAACCAATGTAGACATTTTGGCAGCACGAATTCCTCGGGGCGGTACAGGTCAGCGAATATCATCCTGCCAAATAAGGACCGACCATAAACTACCGAACAACAGCTACTTTTAAAAATATTGTGGACAGCTCCATGGTTTTTCCTTTGCCGGCGCATATGCTTAACCCCTACCCTGTTTAATTTATTTAGATTTTTACCACGCCCGATTTCCGTGTAATCTTGTGCCGCCTTTGTTTTGCCAGGTCAAGTGAAACCGTGCCCGCGATGCAAGACTCTCCTACTCAAGCTGGATGATGGCTCTTGTAACCACATGTCCTGCTTCATTTGTGGCTGTGAATTCTGCTGGCTTTGTCTTCGTGAAGTCCGCGGCACTCACTACCTGGGGTATGTTGATTTTCGCCTTTCTCTTTAAGAATTCCTGTAATAGTAAAGGTGCATTTACATCCGTTTAGACCAAGACGTTGGGGACATTCCCCCCGCAATCGGAAATATTCAACAGTAGCGCCTAGCTTCCGCGTGCTTGTTTTGAGGCTAATGCGATTCCGCTTCCTTTTATTTGTTTGCAGTCCTTCCGGTTGTACATTTTGGGGTCGCCAACAATGGCCTTTCCGTAGGCGGCTGCTCGTTATGTGTCTTACTGCCCTTCTCGCACCCTTTCTTCTCGCTCTCCTCGTTGCACTGGCTGTGCCCGGCATTATACTCGGCTTTCCCATTGTCTCCGTCCTACAGGTGAACTTTTGATGCTTATTGCTTATCAGCCGATCGCAGGCTGGCTTTTCGCTTAAACCTGCCTCAAACGTGACACTTATGCTATTTGACCGTTCGGCACTATCTGCTCTTGTGGCTGTCTTCATAAGGCATTCAAACCAAAGACCCGTTGTGAGAACGCGAGAACCAACGGGACATAGCCGGCCAGCTCCTCCCCCAGCGCTAGTTCCACCTAGTTCCGTATGACCCTTGCGTTTAAGGCCATACTACCGGGAAATGGCGCAATAGGAAATGGCAAAAATACCTTTAGCACAGAAGGTAACCTCTACTCATGCCAGAGGGACATTGTGACAGTTTCTCGCAAGCAGAGCCCGTGGCGAGGTGATAGTGAGGCTTGTTTTGGACCTATCCGTGGGGATGTCGATGTGAAAGCCCATTTCGGCGACCAGCAATCGTAAAGACGTACATGTTGGTCTTGTTGATGCCTAGTCTCTCAGGCCATGAGTGCCGGATAGTGTGATGGCCCTCAACAAGGATGAGCTATTAAATAAACAGACTTGCGTCTAGCAAATAAGCAATCACGTGCGCTATCGACTGCAGTGCTACGAGGCTGCGGTGAACCGAGGTCTGGTAAACCGACC
>CACRXP010000955.1:139773-161096 GCA_902702965.1 Spirometra erinaceieuropaei | reverse complement strand
TATGACCCTTGCGTTTAAGGCCATACTACCGGGAAATGGCGCAATAGGAAATGGCAAAAATACCTTTAGCACAGAAGATAACCTCTACTCATGCCAGAGGGACATTGTGACAGTTTCTCGCAAGCAGAGCCCGTGGCAAGGTGATAGTGAGGCTTGTTTTGGACCTATCCGTGGGGATGTCGATGTGAAAGCCCATTTCGGCGACCAGCAATCGTAAAGACGTGCATGTTGGTCTTGTTGATGCCTAGCCTCTCAGGCCATGAGTGCCGGATAGTGTGATGGCCCTCAACAACGATGAGCTACTAAATAAACAGACTTGCGTCTAGAAAATAAGCAATCACGTGCGCTATCGACTGCAGTGCTACGAGGCTGCGGTGAACCGAGGTCTGGTAAACCGACCATCCTGTAAATGTCAACAAAATCGGAGTGCCGTTAAATTAATTTCCGTCTTCACTCTTGTGGACCGGGCAATAACCAACAAACCAAATTTAGAACCAAAGAAGTCAGTACTGTCAACAGCTGTGGTTGACATAGAGTTGCGCTCACTGACTGACCTAGCCAAAATTACACACCTGCGCCCGACCCACAATTTGTCCAGTTTCGTTGCTCTACTACAGGGAGTTTCATCAAGGTCAATCAACTCTGCCTCCTGGTTCTTCTCTGACTCATAGGCTGAAGACGTATCGTTAGATCATTGATAACGCTACTTTCCGCGAATTTTTCCGCCCGCCTCTGCGCACTCAAGCACGGACATTTTGAAAAGAAAGCCTTAAAGGACCAAATTAAAGCGGTCTAACTCGCGAAGTCCTTTAAGCTTTGTAAACGGACATCCTTCATATCCGCCTGACGAGACGCGCAAACTCCTTACTCTGTGTGATAGGACTTTCAGCGTACCCACAAAAATGGTCCCGCAGGGCTTGGAAGAATCACCTCCAAACCCTACATGCAGGCTTCAAACACAGGTCCATTTGTCAGAAGTGAAATAGGTCAATATCTCCAGCTCCTATGCTTTGTCATCATTCAGAGAAGGCGAATCCTTGTAGTATGTTTTTCTGACCTTGCCAGTTAAATACGTTCTGTTGAAGTGTCGAAAGATGAGATAAAGTTTTCTAGAGCACTAATGAGTAGCACCTGCCCCTGGTATTCCACCTAAAATCGTCACTACCCTGTGGACGCAGAATCAGCAGAACCATTGATTTTGTAGAATCTCGTGAACACCTGCCTCCTATTCAAGATCAGAATCGTCCTCAGCACAGTCAAGAGCACGATTAAACGGCCGTACACTGACACTAATTTCTTCTACTTCAACTCTTTAATGATCATCCCGGTCAGACCAAAGCCAGGGATTTTTCGGGACAATGTATTTGATAGAAGGTGGTTGTCTTGTCAATCGTACATCAATTCTAATTTTTCATGTGCACAAGGTCGAAGTGTCTTCTACGTCATTTTGGGCGGCGGAAATACAGAGGTGAAAGTCAGATTTGTGCAAGTCGTTAGACTTCATCG
Source organism: Spirometra erinaceieuropaei (assembly GCA_902702965.1). Lineage (NCBI taxonomy): Eukaryota > Metazoa > Platyhelminthes > Cestoda > Diphyllobothriidea > Diphyllobothriidae > Spirometra > Spirometra erinaceieuropaei. The sequence continues at coordinate 159,590 of CACRXP010000955.1, read as the reverse complement.
ATCTCTCTTTATCACCTTAGTAGCCTATGCGTGGTTATTAGTCCGGGAGTGAGGAGAGAGAGAGAGAGAGAGTTAGTTCGACGGTCTTGGTGCATATTTCTCAATATAAACACTCTGACGCGCTGGAATCTATTACGGTGCGCCAAAAGCCGTGACTTGGAAGGCTACCAACTGATAGTATAACTCGGCTCTCCCCAGAGGACGGAGAGTCGCGCTGCAATCTTTCCCCCTTAATGTGACCTTTACGGCACTCCGTCTCAATTGAGAACCGAGCTGCGCCTTCGTTTTCTTATTCAGTGAAATCCTGGTTAATTGTACGATGTGGAACAGAGGGTGTGATGACACGCCTAGGGGGCGGTCTTCGCCGTGCCTGTCACCTGCGACCTCTCCTGCCCTCGGTCCTCTTGACTCTCTTATGACACCGAGCTCAGCTGTGCGAGGAGGAGATTGCGGCAGATAGAGCGCAGGTCTTCTGTCAATATAGACGAATGAACGCGCGCATAACCGTCCTTGTCCTCACTCTGCTGTGGAGCAACACGGTTGTCATTGTCAGAAGCAACAGTCGAACTCTCATATTAACCCTCAGAAATGGGCTATTTAAAGTAGATGTGCTATCTTATGGAATGCTTACCGGAATTCGGAAATGTGTTTTCGCACTTTAGTTGGGTTCTATTTTTATCATGTAGTATAATCCCGAGATATTTCAGTCGCGTCAGGATGCCGGCTTTTGAGCGAGTTCCTTTCCGACCTCCTAGAATGCGACACTGCGAAAATGGCTACTTAAGTAGCATGACTTCCCTCCAGCTAATTTTTGATGTCCTTATAAATTAAAGTATATTTCGTTGAAAACACACATAAAAGTATTCATTCTAGTAGTCATTTGGTAGCAAATTTCGTCTTCTTTAAATACTATACTCGAAGAACGAGTATTTGGCGGTTTTCGAAACCTTTCAATTCCCGAATACCTTTGGGCCCGGCCTGCCGTTATACATGCATTCAGGGTTCACGAACTGCAAGCTGTTTATTTTCCGTATAAGGAGGCTATGAAGAACACGTCACGTAGGGCTCAAAATTTTACGGTGAATGTAGACCATGTTGTATAATCTACTAGCAGCGTTGATTAATGGCCATATACGATGCATCATGAATGGACATTTCACGGTTTTTAGAATCCAAAGATGCCTTTTCTTCGAGCATTACGTTTGAAGGCGTAATTCGTAACCAAATGAGTATAATGAGGAATATTTGCGAATGTTTTCCACAAAATATATTTTAATTTACAAGGACATCGAAAGTTAATGGGAAAAAATCATTCACTGGGGTAGTTACTTTTGCGGACTGTAGTTTTTGCAGGTACTATAAACGAAACTTGTTCAAAAGCTGGCGGCTCGGCGTGACTAGATATCTTGGGATTATGTCTCGCAATAATGCCACAACCTTACTTAAGTAATCTCATCAAATCAAAAACACGCTTCAGAATTTCGGTCAACACTTCATGAGATTTCGTCGGATTGGGTTACCTTTGCAGGGTTTGCGAGCCGTTATGTGGGAATCGCGCACACCTGAATAAGAGCTCGTGAAAGGAGATGGTAGCATTGAATCCTACTCCGTTCTCACCCCTCCTCCTCCTGCCCAATTTCATTCAGCAAAAGCATTTTAGTCTCCTTTTTGCCTCAAGGGGACATTTAAGGTTCATAATTAAAGCATCTTGATTTTCGTTCCCATATAAGAACATAACGCAGCTATTTTACCCTGAATTCCACTCAAAAACGGCTTTCCGGAATGTGGTCAACCCTTAACAGAACTTCAGTTATTTGCCTCGATTTCGCTGTCTGACCCCATGTGTACTCCTGTACCTCATTTTAGCATCGAAATGCAGCGTCTGAAAGTAACGTGCATAAACGCCGGTGTAAATCTATCTTAGTCTTCATCGGGGCCCTTCTCCTCTCGCCTATACTTGCTGGTGAGTTGTCGCCTGTTTCTGTTTTAACTTAATTTACATTGGTCGTCTTTACATGTATTTTGACCTCAGTTTTACTAGGATGACGTTCATGGAGAATTACGTGGGTTTTGTTCCTACTTTTTTCCAATGTATTTTGCATCGAGTTGAGCGTCGGAAAGTCTTACGGCTCGGAAAAGTCAGACAACAAATGTTTATGACGCCTACAGGCCACTGTGTGCTGAAAATACTTCCCCACTACAGTGAGCAATGCTGTATCCTCAGACCTAGGCGGAGCTTTTTGCCACTCTAGCCACTACAGCTGATTTCATCTTCGCTTCGTTCATCCGAACGTGTCACTTGATCATGATTGCGGAAAAATGAACGAGTGAAGCCACGGCTGTTCATCCTTTTCCACAATAATGTATCTGGCACCCTTCTTATCTGTCACGGCATACCGAAAGTCGCGATTTTAAAGATTACCGACGGACGGCGTATGCCTGTAATCGTCGCTATGAAAAGAGGTTGCAATATGTCTTTTCTGCTGCGAATGTGTGATAATTCTCACCGATGTAAAATCCAAGTGGAGAAATCTTTTCTGTGTGGAGTGAACCTAACGCATGTAGAGGTAGGTTCATACCCGAGCGCTTATTCCTCACGGTGCAATGCGTGATAGGTTCAACTCCCTTAAGGCTTCCTCCCTGCTGACACTCGCAATCGTACTCACCGAGACCTTTTATGGAATCCCCCACTCCCTCGTTTTTCCCAACACCCGCCTATTTCTTTTGGGCTTTCTGTATTTCACCGAGCCTTGTTAACTGGGTTCCTTAAAAATGATTATAATACAGGGCTCTTGGAGGACGGCTGTGTCTTGGAGTCGTCCCTACTCGTTTTCAGAAAACCCTACTGGCGAACCTACTTGCTCTTATTTTATTCTTGAACGAAACGGGGGCCGGCCCACTCTTTGCTTCAGTCACAAAATCCTTTCCAAAATAAGTGTCAGATCCGCTAGGCGATTACGCTCTACACGTCCTCCAGTCCATTCAGTTTACTGGCTTTGGGTTGGTTTTCCGGACTTATTCTTAAGTTTTCTGTTGTAAGTTTGGAAATCAGCAAGGTTTCCGGCCACCATTTTGTTAGCTAATCATAACAGCGCTGGTCCCTTTACCCTTCAATAACGTGTACTACTCACCAGTGTGTCAGGCCATTTTTCCATAATGTGTTGCTACTACTTCATAACACTGGTTTAACTCCACTAAGAGATGCGTCTTTAAGGTGTCCTTGTAGCGACCCGTTTGTCCACCTTGTTTGCGACTGCCCGTAGCCTGCAAATCAACCCGGAGAAGGACCTCGTTCAAGGCCGACAGGCATGGTACACCTCCCTAAATACCCGAGCAGCTCTCTTTAACGTCAACCGAAAACAGAGGCACCTGAAAGACTCAAGTGCTGCAGACCAATGACGTCAGCATCCAATCCTTGTCATAATGTCCACACTGTCAACGGACGTTCTGGGCGACGATCGGCCTTTTGGACATCATGGAGCTCAGCCGGGTGTCAACACGACCAACCGGCCTCCCATTTAACAGCACACCACCACTAATAACACCAATTACGACACACCTACCGACCCACAATAGATTACCGCCATTGCCCCCGCCACCAACCATTTGAGCTTAATTCCAGTGTGGCACTGTTACAATCGCACTTATAACGCGTAGGCTCGGTCAGTCACTTGCAAATAAATCGTACTAGTCACAATCCCATCGTGTCTGTACCGTCACCCCACAGTTGTATCGCGCATCGAAGTGGTGGGGCAACGACTCGGTTAAGTCAGTAGGATAGGAAGTTTCATTTGGTCTTGTATTTTGAAATTGCAATGAACTTGATTTGGGTCTTGTCAAACGTGGTCGCTGCAAAAACAACCAAAAAAGCACATGCAGAAAGTCTCAGCCATTCGTATCCATGTAAACATCGCCTTTGATAGTGAGTGCGTGTTTGGAAGCCTAATTTTTGACCTGAACATGCCGAAAACTGCTCAAATTTCCTCAATAGCTCTGATGAAATTCGCCTTAAAAGAGCTCAATTCGGCCACAAATCATATCGAATTGCAATTTTGGGATATTTTATTCAAGTTTGCACTGACATGGCACGGCAACCAAGGGTTTTATTGCACTATGTATCCAACTGTCCTAATATATTTCAAGTTCTAACAGTTGATCGGTCACTCTAGTGTGTTGGCTTAGATCAGGCTGGGTACATAAAGAATTGGGGTGTAAGTCAGTATGAACTGCATTTGCTCTGCTTACCCATGCCCATAAAACCTATTTGAGTTTATAAGGGCCTCAAAAATCACCGCAAGAAAATCATACTATTTAACTAGTAATTTGTACTGGGTGCATTTTGGGGTCGACCGTAAAAAAAACTTGCTCGAAGACCGGCGTCCTGGCGTGACTGAAATATCTTGCGATTATGCTTCAGGATAACTAATATTGGAACCCGACTTAAGTAAGCTTCTCTGGTCGAAAACGCACATCAGGATTTCGGCTCACATTTCCTGAGATATCACATCTACTATAAATAGTCCATTCCTGTGGGTTACTACAACAATTTGACTAACTGAACTTTAAGACCGTGCTCCATTAATTAGTGTTCACGTTCTGAATGCTTCTATTTTTCTTCCCCAATAGGTCTGGTGGTGATTTTAGGCGTTCCGCTGGTAATTATCTACGTCTACATTTTCATGCCTATCTCCCTCTTTCCCACTCGACGTCCTCAAACCACGGAGTCCAAACCGCCAATAGACCCGGATATTGGGCACAACGTAAACTGGGACTTGGTCGCCGAGAATACTGCTCACAACTCGCAAAGTAAAAATAACAGCAGCGGTAGCGGTAGCAACGAGTTCGTTGGGGCCTTCGCAAATACCGAAGAGGCGCCTCCGTCCCGGAGAGCTTCTTCGTCGAGTCAGTCCTCTGCCGACGACATTCAAGGTCATCTCCTACGCAGCGGTGCCGGTGCCAGCACAAAGCGCGCCCAGCCGGGTGGAAAGTCCACTTGAAAACCTCTCACGCTGAATGTCCACAACCGACATTATCCCGAGTCCCATCCTGCGTGCAAATCCGGATCATCAAGGGTGGCGTGCACTTGCTGCGTTTTTTCCACGCCTCCCCTTTCCTTGCTTGTGTTTTGCAGTCTCAGTCCTCTGCTGGGACGTTGGTCCTCACTTCCGACCCCTTAATTTCTTATTGTCCCCCGTAGGGCTAGTGGGATATGCGCGTCTTCGCACACCTTTCAGATTATGCATCATGTTTGTGTCCTGTTCACACTGGACCCTGTTGCTCTTGGCCTTTGTTTTTTCATGCATTCACGATACCATCACACGCGCCACCACAGAGACCTCCGCGTGTGAATTCTTCCCTCTCCCTTCCCATGCCCTTCCTTTCACTAGCTGATGCTTATACCTACAGCCCCATGATTCTTGAACAAATAACCCTCTACTCCGCTAATTTCACTTGTTTCTTTGGCTCCAATTTTGCTCTTTCTCGGCGTTTTCTTTTTGTCTGGGAAGGACTACTTTTTGCATTTACGAGCACTAGTTTTGGAGGTAGTGAGGTCGATCACAGGGAGTTCTCCCCAATGGCGAGTCAGCTCACTCCCCACTTTTGTACTTCTCACGCGTTTAAACCCGTCAGGACGCTCTGCAAGTCGTAGCTTGGAAGTCTGCCATCTGAAGAGACCACTCGTTTTCCATTGGGAAAGAGGGTCGAATTGCAACGGCTCCTCGGTTTGGCTTATATGGCAACTCTCGCTTCTGTGATGTCTGAGCCCGCCTGCTGCTCGCTTTAGGCGGTGGTTTTGCGTAGCGTCAGCCTCTCACCTAGTTTTGGTCTCTGTCAACTTCTCACAGACATGCCATCGGCTCGCACCCGGAGATTATCTCCACTATAAAGAAACGTGACTTCAATTGCGCGCGAACAATACAGATGCTAAGGGCTTCATTATCTTCCGGCAGACGTTCATACTCGAAGTCACTTGCCACTTCATCCCGTTCAAGTCCTGTGGAGGAGGGTTGAATCGCACATGGTAGGACGATCTACCAGGCCGATGCCCTAGGGCATTTTGTGGTTTTATAACTCCAAGTTACAGTCGATTTCAAGAGCCTCCAGTTTGTTAATATTTGTTTGTTGGTTTGGCCTAACCGTACACATCCAAGTTGGACGTAAAAGGGGTCGTTGTAGTTGGTAACGTTGCAGTTCTCTATTCGAGCGTGAGTCGAGAGGTTTCCCGATCAGTTGGAAGGGCGAGCCTGTCTCAGTTTTGGGTCTCCTTGAACCTATCGTCAGATGAAGGGCGAGGTCGGCAAAATACGCTGTGAGTGGGCCAAATGATCGCAGTAACTACGTTCTGCCGCTTTTTGTATGAACCTTGACAGGCGTCACGTCTTCATTCCGTTTTACGCAGTCTTTGCTGCATTATCGTCATAGAGCACACAGACGTGCCTGGGATGCCACAGCCGGTCGGGTGTCTTCACCAAGTTCGCACGGAACCTACAAAGTTCGCCTTTCACCGCCGAACTTTCAGTAAATGCAGGTAAAAGTATGCTGTTCGCCTTAACAACTGAAATTGGCCGAAATTGCAGAAGTAGCACCTGAGGACCCAATTCTGTGTTGAGCCTCGCAACTGGAACATACAACTGCAGAAAATTCGTAGAAGATGTTCACCGAATGCGTTGACATCATCGTAAAACAGATTATCCAGCAAAACACTGGCTCGGCAGGCGTACACACGGCTGTTTACCGAAGGCGCTAGTACTGCACAACGGGCCGAACGTCATACGTTCGGCACGAATGAGTAAGCTGCAATTTAATAAATTTCATGCGAAGGTATGCAGTCTACTACCCGATCAAAGCCCTCCGCGAGGCCAAACTCACATGAATATACCCCCATCTTTCCCAAAGGAATTCGATAAACTCCTATTCAATTGTGCCGTTGATCCATTCTTTAGACCTTATTTGTAGAGTAGATCTGTGTATTCGGTTGTGTGTGGATCAGGTGCATTGGAAAGTCAGAGACAAGCTATCAATTCCCCTGCTCTTTTTCGCCTATCTTTGGTATTCATGCGTGCGATCCACCGCTTATATTATCCGGCGAGGTGCATACCGTAGACTGCATTTAATAATAGTCGAAGTTTAAGGAGACTATTGGATACTGGGTCTAATTTACTAACGACCCGCTTATCCGCGGGAACCTTATCATTGACTATTATCCTCCGGAACACTGCACTTTATTTGTTGTACTGCAACGCCATTAATCAAAGTGAGCTAATTGTGTGATAGTAAAAGCAAAATCTCAGGATGCTTCGGATACTGTATCCTATTTATTGCGTGATTCCGTCTTCCTCGGAAGGTCGCAGATCTAATAGTGTTCACAAACTATTATGTCGAAGGAATCCTAATGCGTACGCAGATTCCCCCGAAATAGTTCTCCATTTCCCAAAAAAGAAATCGTGTAGCTGCCAAACGAGATGTGCATTTCCGTTTTCTGCTTAGAGCGAAACACTGTCATTTTTCTGGTATGCTACCAGAGAGCAAGTTACGCTTATTCTCATTTCTAAATCACTTAGCTCATACAGTGGTGATCGTTGTCAAATTTGCCTTGTGGGAAGGGATTTTCTTTGAAATTGTGATCGTAAGATTGTAAAAATATGGAATATACCGGGGCTATGGAAAACCAACTGGTATTCATGTCTGGAGTAACTTTATTTCCTAACTAGTGACGTCGTCTTACTCAGGTTGGACGTGTTAATAAAGCTGGGACACTTCGAAACGCTTCTTAAAAAGGGATAAAATTTTTTGATTGGGCAAACAGTAATCTGTAGATCATTAATTTGGTATTTCGAGTCCACAGTAGACTGTCCCTTCTTAAGCTTGGAACGGCCACCTCAAATCAGACATTTGGATCGCGATTAACATAATCAGTGATACATATTCCATGCACCAAAGTAATGCCGCATTTAGCCGTATTTTTCAGCAATTAAGCAACCTGCTTGGCAAAATTCCGAAGAAAGCGTGGTTATCCATGTTTGTGGGAATCCATTGAATCAAGTTGTATCGAGACTCTTCACGTTACATTTGGATGGAATCTCGTGGGAGAGACATAGACACAAGGTGGACTTATCTGGGCCAAGGCGAATACTGCAACTAGAAGTCTTCAAGATCTAGTTCGTAAACTTCCAATGTATTCGTGTTCATCTTTTCGCACTATCCCAAACTGTCAAACCATATAAGGTCAGTAATACATTGCGGTAGTAGTCACACAAAAACTCTGCCCACTAGATGGATCATGCTTGAACTTCCTATGATAGCGAATGTTGAAACTCCAACAAAACAGTTGAACGCCTTGTCGCGGTCCGTCAATTTTAGTTTCCAAGGCAAAAATATACAGACTGAGGTTTTCACCCGGGCTCCCCTAAACTAGTAAAACACTTCGTCGCATAACATAATCACAGTAACCAAGTGTTTTACTGATTCCCCGTGCCACAATCAAACTGGTATTAGCTAAAGCAACGCAATCTAACTGCGTAAACTACAGGAAGCTTAACTGCCTCGTGAAGAAAACCAAAACAAATCGCTTCACATTGTTAATCGAGAGACTATGGGAAAAAAGAAAGACAACAATAATTCTGGAGAGCGTCAGATTAACTCAGTCTGGTTGTTAATTGTTTAGTCTCAGTGTTACACACTGATCAATGTTCCACGAGCTATTAAAGATTACTCTTTTGCAAAACGTCTAATGAGCTGTCGGTTGCATCTCTCTATTCTGTATATATTAGAGAGTCTTGTCTTTCGACCCCACCCCAGAAGAGGCTCGTGTTGCAGGCCTGAGGGTGTACAGCATTGCCTAGATCGCATAAATCGCGAGCGTTTCGGCACTTACTAAGTCGACAAGATGGCAGCCCGGACCGAAGAGTTCGACGATTCCATCCTATATGGCGACACGTCTCCTAGTTAGTTTTCCTTTCCAACTATCTAACTTATTTTAAATTTTGCCCATATTATAATGTATAGGCTTGTTTAAGCATCCGTCAGATCACTTTTGAGAGCGGACACGCTCCTGATGCAAATAGTGCGTCGTCAGATTTCTGCGAGTAATACGGCTTTCGGATATTTCTTCCCAGCGTGCTTAGCAATGTTGTATTCTACAGGCATCTTCAGTAAGCTATTGTTATTGTCCGGCATAATAGTTTATTCTTAAAGCCAGTGACTCACGACGTACCATCTAGTAGCTCGGGTCAACTACATGGACGTCCGCCACTGCGTGTCCTCATTTTCTGTCCTGCCCCGTTGGCGTCAGCGCCTGCATAGGCGTCCGCATCAGGGTAATTCCTCTCACTGTAAACATTCCTGCCGTTAACCCATGTCAGACATTTCAAACTTTCAGACCCGTGCGAGTCATGCCTTCATCTGGGTGTCCCGTCAACGAACCGTTCTGGACGCCGAACTTGCAGATCCATCTCGACTATCCCTAGCCAAAATACCCTTAATTCGTCTGTCCCAACGTAAATGCTCCTGCTTCACCGCACGATGTCGTTCGTTACAGCCGAATCACTGACCTCCTATTTTTTTTAAAAACTCATCTCCCGACACCTTCACACTTTGCTGCCGCCAAGGCTCCTTTCCAACATATTCTTCAGATGGGCTTTGTCCGTTAGTCGAAAGGCTCTTGTACCTTGCCCCCGCACATGATTTCCATGGCCACCCCTGGCAATTGGCTCCCTACGGCGACCTCCTGGCCGCTCCATTATCCAGGCTATTGCCAGTGCCCTTGTCGGGATGGTATGGTCGACAACACAGAGATTCCAAAATCAGAAGTCAGCGAAGGCGGATCTGGTTGGAGAACTTTTATTGCCGAGGAGGTGTGTACAGAAGGTCCTGCTAGCAGTTTATCTTCTCCAAGCTGGATCTGGTTGGATCATTTCATTAGGTCCCAAATGTACCGACGAACATTTCGAAGACGTCCTTCACAGGCTCTCTGACGGCCTGGAGGTACTATGCATGACTTTTTGACTCCGCAGCGCCTCCCCGAACCTTCTAGACTTGGGTACAAAGAGTCCTCATGACATACTATCTGTTTATGTCAGCACTGATGACCTCTTAGAGAACAACATTATCGTCGAAGACCATATGATTTATCGTAATACGATGTTAAGTGCTTCCAATAATTTGACGTTGTTATCAACGAGTCCAAATGTACTTCAAAACTCCCGCTCTCGAATTTCAAGGATATATGGTAGACTACGTTAGTGCCCACATTCTCCATCTCAAGGTCGCCGCCATCTGCGAATCTCTCTCTCCCCATTTTCAAACATCAGATAGAGCCGTTTTTGGGCTCAGTAAACTTCTATCGCCGGTTGGTTCCGAACTTTAATGACACCATTCTACCGCTCAGGAACTTCCATCTGGGTATCAGATATTCGTTCGAGCTCTCTACTGTTTCTCTTTCTGCTTTTCGCGTTGATGAAGGCATTTCTCAGTCGTAAGGTGGCTCTATTCGGTGTCTCCTTTGGCATTATAACTGACCGCAGTACTCAATTCCAGTCCCAAGTGTTCCAGTCCATCTTCCTCTCTCTGGTTTTACGCAGATCAGCGACAGGAAACTTACCATTGCCAATGGGCTAGTCGATCGGTTCCATTATCAACTGAAAGCCTCCCTAGTCGCCGCGTTAAATCCAGAGAACCAAACTTCCCATCTCCCCATGATCCTGTTAGACGAGCGTCCAGCTCTAAGCCGGATGCTGACTGTTCCTCCGCTGAGCCGGTGTTCGGAGACACTGACCAACTCTCTGACAAAATGTTTCCTCAAACCTCTTGAGGTGTTGTTGTGGGTCAGTCGTTGTCCAGATGGTATGGTCGACAAGCCAAAGCTCCCGAAATCAGAAGTCCGGGAAGACGTATTGGGTTGGACAAGTTTTACTGCCGAGGAACCGTGTGCAAAAAGGCTCTGCAGGCAATCACCGCGATCGGTCTCTCCAGGCAACTTGTGTCTGTGTCCGCCATTGCGGTACCTAGACTTCAGCGCGTGTGTGCGCATTTCGCTCGGTCTCATTGTCCACCAGCCAATCAGAGAAGGAGCGGCATTGATTGGCCTCGAGCACTCGCCAGTCTAGTAACAGGCCTCGCGGGTCCCAGCAGCGGATCAACAGGGAGTGTGAGGCTGGCAGGTAGGCAACGTGAAAAAGCAGCGGAGAGCAAGGAGGCGCGGATTGCGCAGTGCCCTCTCCCGCCAGACACAAGGCGACGTGTAGCGACGCCGAAGGAAATGTTCATGCCGAAAAAACACGAGTAACCAAATGGTCAGGAAAATGAACATGGTGTTCACTGCGGGTTACATATACAGGGGACACCGGTGAAGAGTGAATATGGCTTGCGGTTACAGCGTTGGAGGTTGATGAGGAAGTAGTTGCAGTTGGGGGTAGCGAACGTGTGGGGAGAGGGAGAATACGGGACGAAGGGATAGAGGGTCGCGAAGGTGGAGCAGGGGGCAGGGGAATACAGGGCTCATTTGGAGAAATGTCCGGGACGGCAGCGTTGAGGCGGTCCACGCTCACGACTTCCCCGCGAGTTCCGCGTTGGATGCGGAAGTTTTTCGTTCCGTAAGAGATAACCCGGTAGGAGCCGTCGCACGGTGGTCCCAGGGGTCGGCGGACTCGATCACATCGGAGATAGACGTGAGAGCATGTCGCCAAGTCTTTCTAGGGGTAATACTCAGAGACGGATGACCTGAGCGGAACCGGGGAAAACGTTCGCATAAACTGCCGGAGGCGGTGAAGGAGGTTGGTAGGATCCTCGACCGCGCAACGAGGATTTCGCGAGATCATCTCACCAGGAAGTCTGACTGTGGCGCCGAAGACCAGTTCAGCTGAGGAATAGTCAAGGTTCGGCTTGGGAGGGGAGCAGATGTCCAATAGGGCCAGGGGGAGGTGGTTCGTAGAGTTCTCCGGACTGTCTTCCGCGCGTAGGGAGGCCTTCAGCTGACGGTGAAACCGTTCGACCATCTCGTTGGCTGTCGGGTGATAAGCTGTAGCACGGATTCAAGTACAGTCTAAAAAAGAGGAAAGAGCCTCGAAGAGGTCAGATCCAAAATAAGCATCGATGTCAATCGTTATAGTGGAGAGAGCACCGAAAATGGAAAACTAACGACTGAGGAAGCGTCGATGACTTTTGAAGCAGCGAAATCGGGCAGAGTGATGGCTCCGGCCACCGGGTGAATCGATCCATACCGGTGAGGAGATGGGAACTGTCATTGAACAGATGCAGGGGGCCTACGATATCCAGGTGGGCATGACTGGACCGTGCATCCGGAGTGGAGAAGGTGCCGAGGGGAGCTTAGTTGTGCCGTTGGATCTTACTCCGCTGACAGCCGAGACATGCCCGTGTCAATGCCTTCAGGTCCTTGTGCATCCAATGCCAGACGAATCGGCTGCAAACCAGCTTGTCGGTAGCTCTACTCCCAGGGTGAGAAAGGTTATGCAGGGGGAGAAGACCTTGCGGCGGCGGGGTGGCCGCACAGAGGGACGGTGACAAGTGGTGGAGCAACCATCTAGGTTAGCTCGATCCCGGGAGAAAGTCAGAGGTGTTCTATAGAGGGCCTGGACAGTGCGTCAGCCACCTCATTGCTTGACCCATCGATTTGGCGGATGTCTGAAGTAAACTAAGACATGTAGTTCAGGGGATTGAGCTTGTAAGAAGTGGATTTGAAGGCTAAGGGGAGGGGCTTTTGATCCGTGAACACAGTGAAGTCCCTGCCCTCAAGAAAGCACCGGAAGTGTTTCACGGCGAGGAAGGCAGCAGGAAACTTCGTCCAAATGTGCTGTAGCGCGTCTTGGCAGGTGACAACTTCCTGGAGAAAAAAGTTAAGGGTTGAGTGTGACCTACAAGGTGCTTTTGGAGAGCCGCGCCTGCTGCGAGATTGGAGGCGTTACCCATGAGGGAGATGGGAGCATCGGGAGAAAAATGCGTCAAGAGGGTGGCGTCGGCCAGGGCAGCCTCTGCTTTGTCAAAAACAGTGAGGGCGTCCGCAGACAGTTCAAACGAACCTTTGGGACCTGAAAGGAGGCTCGTGAGTGGCAGGATGGTGTCGGCACAGTGCGAGAGGGACCGGTGGTAGAAATTTACTATGCCCAGAAATCGCTACAGATGACGTTTGGTGGAGGCAGGAGGGAAATCACGGATGGCGGCAACCTTCGATGGATGAGGATGGATGCCGTTGGTGTCAACCAGATGTCCGAGAAATTCTAATGAGGGCATAACAAAGACGCAGTTGGACAGGTTGAGAATAACGCCAAATTGTTGAAAGCGCTCAAACACCGTTAAAAGATGCCCCTTATATTCTTTGGCGGTAGGGATAGCTGCCAATAGGTCGTCAATATAGGCTTAGACAAATGGTAGGCCGCGAGGTCATCTGTATACGAGCCTTTTAAAGGTCTGGGAGGCGTTGTGGAGTCCAAACGACGTGCTCAAGAACTCATAGAGGCCAAAGGAAGTGATGACGGTCGTCTTCAAAGTGTCCTCTGGGGCGCTGGGGATTTGGGAGAAAGCACGGACCAAGTCAATTTTCGAGAACTTCGATTTGCTGAATAGGGCACCGGCAAAATCCTGAAAATGTGGTACAGGGTAGCTGTCCGAGACAGTAACGCTGTTCAGGGCTCTGTAATCACCGCAGGGGCGCCTGTCACCAATGGCGTTCTTTGAGACCATGTGAGGGGTGCGACCCATGAGCTTTTAAATTAACGGGTGATGCCCATCTGAAAGATATGTTCAAACTCGGCCTCGGCGTGCAGGCGCGAGACGGTGGGGCCGAGAAAACACGGGAGGACCAATGGTCCGATGTAGTGAACAACGTCGTATGGTGGAATAGAAGCGCTGCAGTTGGGATGAGCGAAGCAGAGATGTTTAGCGAGGGGTTGCCGAAATGGATTCTCAGGTTCAGAGCCCAGGAGGACAATTTGGGGGGAGGCGTCGGAGGAAGAGATACTCCGGCCGGTGAAGTTGGTGGTCTTGTCTTGTAAACGGGACTGACGGTAGTCGACAAGAAAATCGGCAGCAAGAAAACATGCATCAAGAATGACACAGGGGATATAAACAACGACAAATACCCAGGGTAAAAGACGCCGGAAGCCGATGTTCAGAGAGAGAGAGAGAGAGAGAGAGAGAGAGAGAGAGAGAGAGCAGGTGCCGAAGGTGGTGATGGGAGACTTGTTGGCGGCCTGAAGGGAAAGGCCGGGATTGGGGCACCGACGATCAGCTGGTGTGGGCGGAATGACAATTAGTTGGGCACCAGTGTCAACCAAGAAACGCCTACCACTCCGGATGTCGAGAACGTAAAATGTGTGACCAGCTTCAGAGCTGCGAGGAAGATTGGCCGCACTAACTTTCGGGCTGGCCAACTTTACCCGTTTGCTCTGCTAGGGGATGGAGGAGCAGGGAGAAGTGCAGTCACGGACGTTAGCACCAAAGGTGGTGTGATACCAGCAGGTGGCGGCTGTGTTTGAATGGGCTGGATGTGCAGACTCGACATGCGGGGCGGACGGCTTTGATTGACTCTGAAATGAGGGAGAAACTGTCTGCACCTGGAGAGAAGCTTTATCATCGGTCAGCTTGGTAAGCCCGACTTCCAACTGCGAAAGTGGAGAAGCAGGAGGAACTGAGGCAGTAGAGAGTATTGAAAGTGACGGCTTGGGAAAACCGTGCAGCTCACAAGCCTTTCGGCCATCTAAGTTGCGCGACCGGAAGAATGCCGAAAGCAGGTGTCAGAATATGCAGCATTTCCGGTGGAAAATTGTCCATGGTCAACGCCTGACTTTATCGTAGATTAGGAAAAAAAGAGATTGCTGTTCGCAAGGGGTCACCAATTGTCGGGATGGTGTGGTCGACAGACAAATATTCCCAAATCAGAAGTCAGGGAAGATGTATTGGGTTGGACAACTCTTACTGCAGGCAGTTGCCGCTAGTGGTCTCTCCAGGCAAGTTATATCTGCGTCCGCCGTTGAGGTGCCTAGACTCCAGCGCGTGTGGGCGCCTTTCGCTTTGTCTTAGTGTCCGATAGCCAGTCAGAGGAGGAGCAGCGTTGATTGGCCACGTGCACTCGCGAGGCTAGTAACAAGCCCCGCGCGTCCCAGCAGCAGATCGACAAGGAGTGTGAGGTATACAGGAAGGCAACGTGACAAAGCAGCGGAGAGCACGGAAGCGCGGGCTGCCACGTCGTAATGGGAAGCTGATGGGGGAGTTTCCAGTGGTCAACAACGCGAACCTTCCTAAACCGCAAGTTAGGGAAGACAGCTTGGCTTGGTCAAATATTACTGTTGTGAAAAAATGAACTGGAGGCTCAGCAATCAGATGCCACAAGCCATCTCTTCAAGCGTGTTGTGGATGCCAGTATCTGCCGTTGAGACTTTTAGACCCCAGCCACGTGAGAGCCTCTGCTCCGTCCAAGTCGTCCCCCCCCAGTGGCCAATCAGCGGAGGAGCAGCGTTGATTGGCTCGGAGCATCCGCGGACTAATGGAAGGCCTCGCGCGGTCCCAGCAGCGAGCCGACAGATAGTGTGAGTCGGACAGAAGAGTTGCGTGGCAAAGAGGCGGCGATAAAGGGAGCGGACTGTCACAGATCCCACGAGCTTCCTCCACCACCTCCACTAGTTTAGGCGGATTCCGTTCAAGGTTCCGTCACGGCCAAATCTCTCCGAGTTTTGCTATGAAAACGGCTTGATGAAATGCGCTCACGTCACCCATCGATGCTATCAGGTGCGCCGGTCAATAGAGCCCTCCTTACGTGTCGCCGCTCCCAATAAAAAGGCGTTCTGAATTCACTGCGATACTCACGAGGAGGTCGTGAGAATAAACTGTTGAGATTCTGACGTCCAGGACAAATCTGATCTATGCCCCATGTTCCCCTATCTTCCGCTCATCCCTGTCTGCTACTCTCAACCGCGGCGTCATACCCCATCAATTTTCCTACTATAGCACGCAGGCAAATATATCCTTTCCCATTCACTTTTAATCACGCACGAATGCCATGCTCACTCTCCCGATTGGTTTGTTACTTATGTGTCTAATATGTATAACTCATTCGGAGACACATAACGCCGGCTTCGGTTTATCCGGGAGTACTGTTGCGGTCTGCTCTCCTAGTCGCCAGCACGGCAACCCACGCCTATCGTCTTCTCACCCAAAAGCGTCGTCAGGGACAACTACAGTTATTGATGCTTGACGCACACATGCTGTAGTATTTGCAGGAGGCAGTTACCTTGCCATCACACAACTATCATAATTAACAGTCCCAGCCGTCATCGTCAACGGCTGTAATTGGCTCGAGAATGGATTGCCCGCTCGCATCCAAATCGGCATTTGCCGCAATTTCATCCCGGTGTTGATTATTGACGTGATACTTATCTGGTAATTTGGCCCACTGATCCTAGCACCGGAAGCGATGTTTGCCTGTGTGTTCCTTACGTTGCCAATCAATCTGCCCAAGAAAAGTCACAAAAGTGTTTATGAAGGGAGAAAGGATATTGGGTTTTGTAACATACTAGGAACCGAAGACTTACGACTCAAGTAAATTGCAGCTCGTGCGGTTGTCATCGGTTAGGAGTACTTCGGCCTCGCTAAGCTTGAAGGTATGACGAAGTCCCGTCGAATTAACCTAGACTTTGGCCTGGGGTCATTCCTCCTAACTGCAATTGCACGTTTGGCCATGCGCTAGCGGAGTAGCCTCCTCAGTACCTCCGGTGTATTTGCTTTGCCTGCAACTGCACTATATCCGACAAACACCGTGGGCGTTCCCTTTTGTGGCATTCGGTTTTTGGACCAAATTTTTAATCTGGTTCCTATGCGACTGCAAATCCAAGTGGCTGAAGGTGGCGACCGACCGCTTCCGATAAGTTATTTGTGCCCGCGATTATATACTGAGATTTAAAACGATGGATTTTAGTCTCATCTCTCATTTCACTTGCATTAGTTAACATGTTTGCGCAAGAAGTCATTCACTTTAAAACCGTCAAAGAATTTTAATTCGAAAAACATGCACTCTGTTATCGTAGTGCATCTAAATACGCCGATATAGCACCCTTACGCAAGTGTATTTGCAGCTGATGCTGCTAGTGTTCAATACTTGACTCTTATTAACAGCATTCCAAAACACGTCATTTTTAAGCCATTGCAACCTCTGCGGCGAACATGGACATTAAATAAGGCCAGTTCCTAATTCTCTTTGCCATCCATCATGCATCCAATGTTTGGGAAGACGACTCAGAAATAATCACAGAATGCCAAAACGTGGTCTCGCTCGATGACAGCGAATATATCAGCCACATACCGGACCCAGAAGTTCAGTCAGTCTGTTAATAGAAACTGGTGCAATTGCAGGCAAAGCAAATACGCCGGAGGTACTGAGGAGGCTATTCCGCAAGCGCATGGCCAAACATGCAATTTCAGTTAAAAGATATGACGCCAGGCTAAAGTCTAGGCTAATTCGACGGGACCCGGTCATACCTTCAAGCTTAACGAGGCCGATGACAACCTCACGAGCTGCGATTTGCTTGAGTCATAATTCGCCAGTTCCTAGTCTATTACAAAACCCAATGTCCTTCCTCTCTTCATAATCACTTTTGTGATTTTTCCCAGGCAGATTGATTGGCAACGTGGGGAACACCGCGGGCATACATCGCTTCCGGTGCTGGGATCAGTGGGTCAAATTGCCAGGTAAGTATCACGTCAATAATAAACACCGGGATGAAATTGCGCAAATGGCGATTTGGATGTGAGCGGGCAATCCATCCTCGAGCTAATTACAACCGTTGACGATGACGGCCGGGGGCTGTTAATTATGATAGTTGTGTGATGGCAAGGTAACTGCCTCCCGCAAATACTACACCCTTTGTGCGTCCAGCATCAATAACTGTAGTTGTCCCTGACGATGCTTCCAGGTGATATATCTAAACGTCGTGTGAAGAAAATTTTTCTTTCCCGACACTACATCTCGTTCATCTCATCTGCTGATAGAAGTGATGGTTTTCGAAGATTTTCCGATGTGGGAACTGCTTGTTATGATACCGCCGTCGCAGTTGACTACCACACTTATACATTCGCGCCAGCTCCTTTCTGTAGGGGATCATTAGTAAACATTAAACCCAATTTTGTGGGTGTTTAGGTCATGGTTATTCTTGCACCATGACCTGTCACGTTAAAACGTCGCTCTGGTCTGTGTATATGGTTTTTGCCTTAAATCAGGTAAGAGCTGAATGCAGAAATACACTTCTTAATTTCCACTTGAATGCCGTAATCACTAGTACTTGCTTGTTGGTTATTTTGGCTATGTCCAGTAGGATCTTCTTGGCGAATGCTGGGTTGCTGTTGTCGGTCATACACGGGTGCCGGAACGTCATAAAATTGACTGGTATTTGAGGCGACCGGGTCTGCTGGGTTTAGGTGTTTTGTGTCTGCCTGTAAATCTATTATTTCGTTTGTTACCTTTGGTATTCGCGACAGACGCGTTCTAGACTTCACTCCTTTTCAAAACTAAGTGCAAACTTTTCTAATGACCGTTAGCTGAAATGCGGTTCGGATTCCATGCAATCCCACCTCACTATTTGTTGCAGCCGTATCATGCAGCACACGTGTGTGACCGCCACTGAGGTCACAGCTGACCGGATGTATCCAGCGGTTCAGCGAAGCTGAGATTGCCAAATTCTTCACCATTCACGCAATTGTTTCTTACTCCGTAACGACGAAGGACTAGCCTCGGAAATCCACGAAAATTTTCCATCCTGACTTTTTAATAGCCCACATGTAGATGAAACTCGCTAGTTGCTGTTTGAAGTTTGTCAGGAAAAGCGTTTTCTCAACTTCACCACAACATCTGAGACTTTGAGTGCACCGCCAGGGAGACGTACGGTTGTAATCCTCGCTGACACCAGTTCCCAGCGCATGCGTGAAATTTTGACACGATTACTCAGAACGACTGAGTCACCAATTCTGCCAGAGATGCCACTGAGAGGGCTAAGATAGGCAGGAAGCACTGATGACTGGCACCTTAATACCGCGTGTATCATGAACTGGTAGGCGCACCTTGGACAGTCAGATACCACCCACATTATACTGTCTTAAATCTCGAGCGCTAAGTCTCTCCTTTTCCGATGTTAGAAGGATTTACAAGTTTCAGCATGCGATGCTCGGTTCTTGCCTCTTTTTCGAAGTCAGCTCAAATATTTGCAGTGCCGTCAATCAGTGAAGGTCTGCATGTGTTAGCGCGTGCACTGAGAGTCGTAATGAAGAAACTGTCACGAGACAGAGACTAATGGGTGTGATGAACGTTGGGTTTCCTTGTCATCAAGTTGACCTGTGAACGGAGGTTCAGTCCCAAAGGCAGAGACAAGTCATTAAAATAATTCAATAATCTATCATGCTCCCCATGTCAGAATTTCTTCGTCGGACTCTGCGGCATTTAATGAAGGAGTACTTTCCCAGACATCACTCTTCCGTATCCTGCAGGCAGTGCCGCTGCTGGTCTGCAAATGCATATTCGCAGACATAAGTCTACTTTTTGGCAGGTAACCTCCCTAAAGGGCGTTTCACTACTCACCGCCGAAGGACGTGTCGAGTATCCAGCAAGCGAGGGATATTTTCGATGGAAATGTTGTCACTTTTAACCGATTATAGGCATTCGTGCTTCGGACAAAAATAACGTACATGCGCATCGACACAGGGACCAGGATCTCATCCCTGAAGAGCAGAAATATGCATGCGCACTCAGGCAGGTTTTGTCTTTTTTGTCTTTTTCTCACTCAACTGTGAACGTAAAAGCGGATACTCTAAAACATTAATTG
>CACRXP010000955.1:128967-139605 GCA_902702965.1 Spirometra erinaceieuropaei | reverse complement strand
AACATACCGATATTGGCAGTCCTTTGGAATTGTATGTATATTGCATTTAGTCAGTCTTCCTCATTTGTGCAGGCATTCATTAATATTGGCCAACTACTTATAAGTCAGTCATGCTGCCCATCCAGTGTTTTGTTGTAGAACGATCTGCCATGGAGTGTTACCTAGCAAATTTTGTTTCCCCCAGAAGTTGAGGATCGATCAGTCACTATTACGGCTGAAATGCACCTTTATGCCGAGAGAACAGAAAACGTCCTCTTCAGAACCTATGAAAGATAGTAATTCGATGCTGCCTACCTGTTTAGAGTAACAATATAAGTGGTACGCTGGGCTTTTGCCAAACTGTGCCGGATGACAAAGCTAACGCGTCATGATTATTTTAGATCTGCTTCTAGGAATCCGTTCATTCCAGTCGTCCTTCGATGTACGATACTTCTTTACAATTTATTTTCATGAGAACCTGGCGTTAACCAAATAGATCGGACGCTACCGCTGCAGAAACAGTGGCTAGCAAGCCGATAGCGTAGAACGCGGAAGGACTTCGTGAAAAATGCATGTTTTCTTTTTAACGCTAGTTGGCTTCCTGGGGTTGAAAGGGGAATTTTGGTGTCCGCACCAGCCGGCGACGTACACAGGATAGGTGAAAGAAGCGAATCATCCTTCCGTTCACCCAAACATGTTTAATTTTCAAACCAACATCGTCCCTACAGTTGAACGTTCCCACATTTCATTGGGCAGTGGAACCCAGCATTCGCCCACGCACACGAATGACTACCATCACGTGTTACTCCGCGTCTTCGTTCGGTGCATCCAGAATGGTGTGTGCTGGAATTCGCAAGCTTTCCTGCGTGCACGCCTTTGAGCCTCCGCTGCCGAATCGATAAACTGATCTATTCACTATCTTGGGAGCAACGCGTCGTAACACAATCAGCACCGTAGGTGGCAAACGCAGAAAATGGCGCCACCCATTACAGACGCTACATTCAGCAGCCTGCCCCGACTAGACCCACAAGCGAACGCATTCAAAGGCACCAATTTAGAATTTAGGTCCGCTTGGTAATGCTCAGCATGGCAACCAAAATAGATATAGCGCCTGGACTTCAGTCCTTCATTTTTAAAATAAAGATCTGGCACTTATTTGCGCACCTTAGTGCGTCTTTCTGCATTTCAAGCTCGAGAATTCTATCCCACGCGGTAACATTATTCTTAAAAATCAACCACACCAGCCAGCACTACCCCGAGGCTGGTCGTCCGTGTCCGCATCTGCCGCGTAAACATTTCCTCTCCCATACGTATTTGGATAAACAAAACGCGCAACCATCCAACTTGCATGGTTACTTGCTTAAATCACTCCCTACTCAGAACTTAATCGCTGGGTCATCAAGGGCTCTGCCTCTGACCCTCCAAAAGTAATATATACACATATATACACAACACTGCAGTTAACCGTCTCCGTCTGGGCCGAATACAAACCTAGGAAACATGCCACGACATCAGGAAAAGCGAGGAAATTGGCGTTCTGCGTACCTAATATAAAATTCGTTTCATGAAACTAATGCATTAAGAAGAACATCCACTGAAGTCCCCAGGCAAATAAGCCCCGAATGAACGGTAGACGTCACAAACCGATACCATGTATCAGGTAGAACTTGGAAATGCAAAACAACAGACACACGGATAGTCTGTCTTCTATTCTGCACAGAACTGGCGTCATACTGTTGGGGAATATAACAAGTGGCGACGCAGCTGGACACGGAAAATTATCAGCGAAAAACACATGCAGAAATTATTGCTGGTACAGGAAACCTGTTTCATGACTCTTCTCGCAGGGCTGCAGACGGACTGGAAGTGATGAAAGAAGGAAGTGGCCGGAGGGCAGGATCATGGAATTCACCTACGATCCTGACGACGGTTTTACGTTCGATATGGGTTTCAGAATATATTTGCTCGAGAGAGAAGGGAAAAGTCTTGCTGACGGAGAAAAGGCGGAAATTCTGCTGTTGAAACTTGAACACGAAATGTAAGTCAAATCCGTCCTACCGAAGGAGCCGGAGGAAATCGAATTCACGAAGACGGTGAGAAACCTGTAAGTCTTATTTTCCTATTCAAGGTCATTGTCAAACAGACGTTTCGAATGTTTTAAATTGGAGGAGAAGGTAGATAAAGACTATTTTGATTTGGCAGGCAGACTAAATGATATGTACCAACAGGCTGATCTAGAGCAAGCAACGGCAAACCAGGTTAGGGCCTTGTTGTTCACTAAGTCACTTACTCTACCGGAGGACGCGGACCTACGCAGGCGGCTGCTGTCCAAACTGGATCAGGATGGTGACATGACCGTACAGAAGTTAGCAGATGAATGTTTTAAACTCAGGAACATTAAAGAGCATAAAAAATTGATTGGCGAAGCAAACAGTCAACAGCTACTTGTGTTTGACGTCAGATAAAATTGGCTGTCACAGAGAAAGTTTTGTCAGAAGATCAAAGACCGCCTGCTGGCACTATGTCGTCGACTGCCCCTATAAAACGCAGAAGTGTTTCAAATGTTCGAGATTTGGCCACAAATCGACATACTGTCGAACAGGACGGCAATGTCCCAGAAAACAATGTAACGCCGTTTCTGATTGTGAGGCACGGGTGCCAAGACGTGAACACCGAAATTACCTATCTGTGATCATCAATGAGAAAGCCGTCAGACTTCAAGTTGACACGGCGTCTTATCTGACGATTAAAAGGGTAGAAACGTGGTAGATGATAGGAGCACCTAGTATTACCCCATTTCATGTGATTGCAGGGGCGTCAAACGGCACGGAAATGGAATTCAAGGGATTTCTTTCAGCTAGTATCAGGTTCGGGGATAAAAACTGTCTAGCAGACGTTTTCGCATCGGAGAGTCCGATCGATCTTCTGGGAGATAACGCAGTCTTCGGGTTGGGATTAGGGAGTCAGCCATTTGACGAAATTTGCTGCGTAGCACAAGAGACGGAACAGAATGTGAGGGAGGGCTGTGCGCAACTGACGAAAAAGTCATTCGGGAAATGTATCAAAACGAAAACCGTTTTACGCATCAAATCAAACAAGAAACCGGTTTTCAGGCAATGCCTTTGGGTCCCATTTGGAATCCAGGCAGATGCAGAGAAAGAATTAAAACGTTTACAAGAGAAAAGAATAATCTACACCATCAATTACTCCGCACGGGCTGCTTTAAGTGTGGCAGTTAGGAAGTCGAATGGAAACTTGAGACTATGTGCTGACTATTTCACAGGATTAAACGATGTCTTGGGGAATTACCAACGTCCTCTACCGACAGTTGAGTAAAATATTGCCACGTTAAATTGGGGAAAGTCATTCGCACGAATTGATCGTTCGGAAGCCTATATGCAAATAGAATTCGAGGAAGGATCGCAGGAGCTACTGACGATCAACACTAAAAATGGTTTATTCAAGTTTACTAGACTCAATTACGGCGTTAAAACGGCCTCAAGCGTTTCCCAGCAGGTTATGGATACAATGCTCACGGATGCGCAAGGATCGGTTGCGTACTTAGACGACATTCTGGTGGTTGATCGCTCGGAATAGGAATTGTTAGAAAGACTGAACAAAGCCATGAACAATCTCATTAATTATGGATTTAAATTTAACATGGACAAAAGCGGATTTCTGAGGAAGGCGATTCACTATCTCGGCTTCATAGTAAACGCAGACGGAAGGACGCCGGACCCTGAGAGAGTGCTGGCATTTCAGAGCATAGAAACCCGCAGAATGCAAAGGAGTTACAATCCTTCATGGGTCTTGTCAGTTACTACGGGCCGTTCATAGAGGGACTTCAGCCTGAGGGGACCTCTAAATCAACTTTTGTGCAGGGACACCATATTCGTCTGGTCAGAGGAATGCCAAGAAGCTTTCATGACGATGAAGGCTAAGACAAATCACTCGACAATGCTCTCCCATTTTGAGTTGAGAAACGAAACGATCTTCCAGGCCGACGCCTCTGACTATGGACTGGGCGCGGTTTCACTCCGAAAGAATGTGGACGGAAAGATTCAGCCTTAATGCATGACGCGAGGTCACTGATGAAAGCAGAAAGAAATTACAGTCAGATAGAAGAAGAGGTTTTGGCTATAATCTTTGCTGTCCAAAGATTCCATCAGTTCATACATGGCAGACATCTCACTTTACACACGGACCATCAGCCCTTGAAGTTGCTTTCTGGGACAAACGCTGGCGTACCGCAGAATGCGACGAAGCGGATTCAGTGATGGGCAACAATCCTCTTGAATTATGGCTTCACCCTCCAATACATACCAACGCAAAAAAATATGGAGCACCAGACGCGTTCTTTAGGTTAAGCGAAGACAAGGAAAGTCGGGAAGAGGTTGTGGTGGCACGAACCCCGGCCCAAGATGACGCAGAAATTAGGGAGGGGGGCGGGGTCATCCGATAGGTTCCCATCACCGCCGCACACATCAGAGCTGCGAAAACAGGCAACCCACTAGTACGCCGGTTCAAAGAATTTATGCTGCATGGTTGGCCCGACGAAGACAGAACCCACGTACCCATGAAGGCCTTTAAGAATCGAAAAGAGCATTTGTACATCGTACAGGACTGCATAATGTACGATGGCCGAGTTACTGTCACGGTTAAATATAAGGCGCAAGTATTGCGAAAGCCGCAGGCCGGACACTAGGGTATTACGTAGATTAAGCAGCTAGTACGAAAGTGCGTTTACTGGTCTGGAATTGACGAAACCATTGAAACTTTTGTCTGTAGCGGTGGACCGTGTGGAATGTTTGCAAAGAACCCCCCTAAAATCCCACCAGCACCGTGGCCAAAAGCCACGAAGACATGGAGTAGAATCCCCATGGACTACGTGGGTCCCTTTTACAACAAGATTTTCCTTATCGTGGTTGACGCGTGGTCGAAATAGCTAGAGGTTTTCAATATTCTGGTAATCACGGCGGAAAATACGGTGAGGAAAGCTGATGAGTTGATTTCGAGGTACGGAATCCTAACAGAGGTTGTGACCGAGAATGGGACCCAGTTCACCTCAAGCACATTGCAACAGATGTGACAAAAATGAGGGATAAAACACATGGTGTCGCCGCCTTTCCATACTTAGTCAAATGGCCTGGCCGAAAGGTTTGTCGGCACGTTCAAAAGGGCAATGAAAAAGATGTGGAAATCAGGCGTTAAGATGGAGCACCTGAACACGTTCCTGTTGGCCTGTCGAACGACGCCGAGGACAGAGCTAGGTGGATCGATCCGGTAGGAAGGTTTCTGGGGGTCTTCAATACCTGAAACCTGTGATTCGAGAGGTTCAGCCGCGAAAACCCTGCTTTATCGAGAGGGGAGAGGTATGCGTACGAAATTACGCTCCAGGAGTAGAACCCTGGATAGAGGGTATAACCAAAAGCGTACATAGTGCAGTTTTCGAAGTAGAGGAAAATAGAGGACGTTTGAGAAGACGCGAACCAGCTGAGGCACCGAACGAGATCAAACAACCAGCTGGCCCTGGACCTACTTTCCGACCATTTCAGCATCCAGACTCCCAAGGTTGGGGTCCCAGATGTGGCCCAGGCCTCCAGGAGGTTCACTAATAGCTAGATGCCTCCGGAACATACATGTGCTCCACCCAAGCTGCCGAACGTACGAAGTCCACCCTTTAACAGCGCGAGGTGTTAGGACGGTCCAGAACATGATGCACCGTTCCTGTCATCCGGTGGTCCTGTCTGACAAAAACCGAAAACCCGCAGATCAGTCTCGCCAAGCAAGCCCATGTATGTGCCAACAATTAGCACGCCGCCGAGTTACGCGCGACTTTCAGGACTCAACAATACGCAAGGGTCTACCCATGCGGGCGCTCAGGACTGGACCAGTAGGAACACGCAAACCAGACAAGGGCAGAACCCTTAAATACGAGGCCACAGGCAGGAGAATTGAGAGTTGATGCACACGGGATGACTGCCACAGTAAAGCTGTTCTCTGCTATCCCCTCTGTCTTTTATTCCGTACAGAATTGGCGTCATACTGTTGGGGGATATTACAGCCCGCAGAAGTCTGGAAAGGGGAACCACATGCCAGACCAAACACTGACAAGCTCAAGACTGCAGAAGGCATCATGGAAGGAATGCAGGCTGATCGATACAGTTTGAATCGGCAACATATTGAACGACGAAAACAAACGGGAAGAGCATTTCCGCAAACTGACCGGCGAATGATGATCCTGTCACTGCTACTAATGATCGCAAACGACAGAACAGCTTTTCCGCAACTTGAGATTTGTGTCAAACTTTACATCCAGTGACCGAGACGAGGTCCGGATCCCAAGTTATACATTTCTGAGGTCGGGTGTGGGCGGCTGACGTAGGGCAATAAGCCAAAATCGGCCGTCCCAGTCTCCCTCTTGTGCGTCGCACCTCTCCCGCATCACTGCCGACCGCATGACGAACACCAGCGAGGGTGAGGAACTGGCCGTTAAAGCTCAACGGTGGGAGCATGTCCCGCAGCGTTATTAGCGAGTTTCTATCCAACCATGATTCACATCCCGGCTCGTAACCCACAGGATGGCCGGTTTTTGGATCGTTGCATGCGCGCCGGACCCGTAGCTCAAGCACACGTGCGCTACTTAACGCCCAATGGTCAACGAGTCCGCCAGTCTATTCTGACGTGAGGCACTCCATGGCCGACTTACAATGGCCGTAGGGCCGGCGGGAGCCATCTCAGAGTCAATGTTCTTGTCGGAATTTCATCCGCATCATCACTAATCGATAGGCAAACGCCTGCGAAGGTCGTAGACTGGCAACGTACAGACTGACGGACATGTTAAGCAACCCGACCAGTGAAAGGCTACTCCGCCACTGTTAATATTCCCGATCACAATTGACAGGACGACCGGTCCGCCGTTCAGTGCTTGCGCATTCTTCACGCACCACTAACGGCCCCGGTCTAGAATGTAACAAAACCCAAACTTACGACCCGGTATGGCTGCCTGACGACAGGTAAACCAGAAAGGCCAATACTTTCTCTACCGTCATTTTCAGTATTTCTGATTTTTAACGAGCAGGACTGCTGGAGTACGGCTATTGTGCAAGAAATGGCCACTCCAATCTCCGCCTTCATGAGTACCCGTCTAGCATTATCACTAAACGCTGGACGGACACCGCTGTCCAGTAACAAATGCACAAACTGACATGCGCGGTCAACAACCCGATCGGTGTGCGTCACAACAACCGCTGTTAATATTCCAGACAGAAACCGATGCGTTTTAATGCCAGTACGCCCGACTTCACGTGCAGTGACCCAAGTGTTCGACTTAAAACGCGGGGTTGTCGAAATCTATGGTCGCACGCGTTGGGCTGACAACTGTTAGTAAGCCGTATGTAATAGTTATATTAATGAAGATAAGCGTTACCAAACAAGTAACCACGGACCGCTAATCGACTGCGGAGGGCTGTTGACACCCAAATTAGGCGCAAACTGTCGGATGTATTGTGTAACCCCATCGATCAGCGGTAGTGTTGTTAGTGTTGCCGATCGCTATCGACAGGACTGCCGGTGAATGGCTTAATGCCTCCCTGTTCGACTGCACGCGCAACACCCAGTCCGGTTTACAATTTAATGCTGTCCAAACCCACCAACGGGCTGACACCCGCCGGAAAGGCCAGGAATGACCATCGTGCACTCTATTGCTTTTTCAACACATCAGGTCGGTAATCGACGTTGATGAGGGCCAAGGGCTCACCCTTTGAGCGGAAACCGATGGGCATGATATGCAGCCCCATCGGCGAGCATCGCTTCCATCAACATCACCCATCGCTGCAGACAGGGCAGCCGGCTGGTTGCTCCATCCTGGCGCGTCTGACCAAGCGCAATGACAACGTGCCCGAGCCTGAAGTCCAGCACATCCAAGGACGTGGTATGGCATGGCTGGCCAACAGCGACTAAGAGGCCCAATATAGTCATAAAAATCGCCCTTTCCCTGTAGGAGCTTATCCTGCGTAACCAACTGTCGCCGGGCGAGAGCCTGAGCGGACTGTTGGTTGACAAATATTGAATACGACGATCAAGTAGCTCAATGTGGTCGGTGAACAAATCTCCACGCACACAGTTGATCTGTGGCTGAATGCTTGTAGGTTCAACTCCACAATGAGTCCGCCTCGAATTGTTAGGTTATGCAGAATTTCGGCCAAGTATGGCCGGCTCACAACCGGTGATAAGCCAAAAACGCTCACCCCAATCGCCCCTGTTGCTGTTGGGTTTTGTTACTGGATGTCTGAGGCTGGTACACTCCGTACTCTATTGGGCGAAATTGGTATTGGAAGGTTTCGTGGACTACGGCTGAAAGGCTATTTAATGGCCAACAACACCATAGTCTTTGCAACCTCTTGCAGCTCTCCCATTTGACGATTCGGCAATCAGTATGCTGGACGGCGTTGTCGTCTCGCAATTCGCTGCTGCTCATTAGTCAGATTCGCGAGCCTGACGATCTTGTTTCTAGCCCTTAAAGGGAATTTCATCATCAGCTATCTTCAGACGCGTCAGTAACGCAGGTGCTTTGTTGTCACGTCTTCGCGCGATCGCCTGTAAAGGTTCTAGACTGATGTTTGCAGGCGATGTGCAATGGCCCCTGGTTTGCCCTGAAACAAGGGTAGATAAGCATTCTTAACACCAATCTCGGCCCGCTTTTTTAAGCCAAGTCTGTAAAAAATGAACGAAGGTGGGCCTAAAAGCGATAAGCAGAACTCGGCCTAAAGTGGAGGCCGGAGGCAGACGGAAAATATTACCGGCATAGGTACGCGTGCCAGTTCGAGGTCAGACACCTTGGATGTACCACGTGTCGAACAACAGGTAGCGATGTAAGAGTATGCTGAGTTCTCGAACCCACATTCAAATATACATAAGGCTGGATTAAGACAGGACACGGGCGGCCAAAGAACTTT
The DNA here is from genome assembly GCA_902702965.1 of Spirometra erinaceieuropaei. Lineage (NCBI taxonomy): Eukaryota > Metazoa > Platyhelminthes > Cestoda > Diphyllobothriidea > Diphyllobothriidae > Spirometra > Spirometra erinaceieuropaei. The sequence continues at coordinate 130,669 of CACRXP010000955.1, read as the reverse complement.
ATGTATAAATCAAAGCAAATGTGGCAAATAAAACTCTTTCTCGAGAACTACGACTGTTGGCTTGCAGCCTTAGCTTGTTGCTTCGCGCGTAGGGCATCCGCATCACTAAATTCTTGCTTGACGAATGAAGCTACTTTACCGTTGGCGTCTTTCCTCCAATGTCAAGCCCTTATTGCTCTGCTTGTCCTTTGCTGCCTGGGATTTCTTTAGCTCCTGTTGTTTTTGTTGATTTTTCTGTCTCGCCAATTCACGTTGGTTACCGCCTGGCATATAAGAGAATTAAAAAAATCAGAAATTCTCCCAAACATAGCTTACGAGCCATGCTTTACAAAGAGACCGCCGCCAACTCCAAAGGCCCTCTCACTTTTAATGAGCCGTGAAGTGTTACACCAATGAGCGTGGGATTACAGGGGTGTCAAGCATTATTCTGAATCTCTGATGTCTAGCCAGAGCCCATGGATGCCTGAATGGTATGATGCCCTGAACTACCTAGAATATATAAGACAAGCACCTAATTATGCGGATTATAGCAAGCAAAGCGAACCAAGCGAAAACGAATTACCAGTCAGTCAGTGTATTTGAGGGATATAGGCTTACGCCTTTGCGGTCCCTATTTGTATATAAAGTACAAGAAAGTAGTGCAACACACGGAAAGCGGGAAGCAGCCTAACCGTAAAAAATATACATCGTTCTTGTAGCGAACTTCGTTCATAAAGTTGCTATAGTCTGTACTATATCTCACTACAGAAAACACGGCCTCGCTGGACACTCTCTTTGCGTCACATCTCACAAAGATGTCTGTCTGGGACTCGAACTGAAAGTAACCCCCTGTGAACTCTGCCTTGCATACTCCAGTAATCGCCAGTCTTCGCGCGATAAAGCAGATAAATGCGGGCACTCAAGCGTTGATCGTCGTTCTTTCTAAACTTTTTCAGTCATACGTCAACTCAGAAGCGGACGTGAAAATAAAACTTGTGTTGAAATTTATCAAGGGCAACCTCTCTATCACTGGGACTACGACACACGCGATAACTTAAAAACGATCTAAGGTCATATGCGCGACGGACGCCCTGAATAAATAAGCGTTATATGTACGGAAAAGCACTACGCGCCATAAGTGTGGAAGATGCAGGACAACAGGGTATTTCGCTTGGAGACAATGGAGCTGTTTGTCCTATGATATTAATCCGACTGCGTAGAAAAATTACCTACAGAGTACTTCAACCACGATATCCGAAATGGGCGAAATATGCAGTTCATAAATACGTTGCGCAAAGACGATAACATCTGCATATATTTCCATGTACGCGCGCTTAACGCAATCCCACGAACATATCTGCACGTGGGGAACATGGCCACAAATACCATCCAATACCAAATTTGACTTTAATATAGAACAGGCTAAATTTGGAAACTTTAGGGTAATAGGCGTTCCCTCAGTAGACTCTTAATAAAACGGGATAAACTGACCGTGTAAATAAACATGCTGCTATAGTACTTTCCAGCCGCCCTTCGATCAGGACATTCTGTTCTGTGATTGGAATATGACAACTTTATATCACTATCACTAGAATGGCTCTAGCATCAGTGCGAGCAGTTATATGCTGGCGAAACTACTCTTAAGTAAGCTATAGGCTCTAATCGAGAGGCGTTTGTCCCGATCGTTTAATGAAGACACAATAGTCGATGTTGTTTACACCGA
>CACRXP010000955.1:69639-82835 GCA_902702965.1 Spirometra erinaceieuropaei | reverse complement strand
CTCGAACAAGCCAAAAGGAGTCGTCACTGCCGTTTTGTGAATGTCCTCAGCCGCAATCGGAATTTGATGAAAAGCCCGCACCGAATCGATCTTCGAGAAAACGGGTTTGCCACATAGAGCTCCGGCAAGGTCCTGAAGGTGCGGAACTGGATACCGATCGGGCATAGTGATATTATTTAGGGCCCTATAATCGCCACACGGACATCAATCATCCGTATGTGGTTAAGGAACCATGTGCAAAGGAGATGCCCAGAGACTGTCAGACTGTCCAATAATCCCTAGTTGCAGCATGTGGTCAAATTCTGCTTTAGCAGCGGCAAGACGCGCGGGAGCAAGACGGCGGGGACGAGAGAAAACGAGGCGACCAGTCGTTTTCATGTGATGAACAACATCATGGGGAAATGAGGTGTCAGAAAATGGGGCTTAGTGAGGGTAGCATATTATGCTAAAAGTCCACGAAATGGACAGTCAGGGTTTGGGTCAAGGACGGAGGGCTGGTTAGAAGCTGAGGATGGAGGTAATCCTTTGACGGTGGGGGTAGTTGCGCGATCATGGAGAGGACGTTGTCTGCAATCCACCAGAAGGTCAAAGGCGGCCAAAAAATCAGCACCAAGGATGGCGGTGGGAACATCAGAAACCACAAATATCCAGGGGAATAATCACCGGAGACCAATAGCCAGGGAGAGGGATCGAAATCCAAAGGTTGTAATGGGGGATGATTTTACGGCTTGAAGGTAAAGACCATGGTTTGGGCAACGTCGGTTGGCTGGCGTGGGAGGGATAACACTAATTTAATCGCCAGTGTCGACTAACAAATGCCTGCCACTCGTGTTTTCACTGACAAAAAATACGCGACCTTTAGAATTGCCAGAGATCTCGGCCGCATTTACTCTCCGGCCGAGGAGTTTCCCTGCGTGGACTTGAAGGAGCAGGGTGGGATACAGCGTCGCGCCTTGTCGCCATAGTCGACATTATACCAGCATAGGTTGGCGGTCCTGGGATGAGAGCGGGAACGACGACGGTCACGGCCGAAGGAACGTCGAGAGGGACCGGGGGGTCGACGCAGCTGCAAAGCGGCAACCGTCGATGACAACTGGGCAATCTGTGTCTTTAGTTCAGCCAAGTCAGACGTGGACGCGTTGAGAGGCTGGGACACCTGAGCAGTAGTCGGGGATGACAAACGCCCAACCTCCATCATACGGTCAGCAATCACCGCTAACTTTGATATGTCTAGGTCGTCGGTGCCAGGGGCCAAGATTCTTTGTACCAACGTCGGCAGACGTTCTTGGAACATCTCTTTAAAGAACTTGTCGTCGATTTTCATGTTTCCAACCAGAGAACGCATACTACGCAAGAGTTCCGATGGCTTGCGATCAACTAAGGCCTCCTCTTTTACTAGCGCATGATAACGCTGCCGATCGGAGACTTATGTCAGGCGAAGAAGTTCAGCCTTTAACTTGGTGTAGGGAGCATCAGTCGGGGGATCTCTCAGAAGCGTCTGAACTTGAGAAAGAATGTTGGGAGGAAGGGCCTCGACCAACATATAATACTTGTTGGTTTCACGTGTTATCTTGGCGGAGTAAAAAGTTGCCTCAACACGGAAAAAATTAAAGTTCTGGCGCATGTTGCCAAAAGTCTGGGAGAGAAGAAAAAAGTCCACTGAGTGAAGTAGTGGCATCGTTGGAATTCATAGAGGTCATGATTGTAGAAAGAAAGAAGGCAAACGGACGGTATGCAAATTGAAAGTCAACAAATTAAGGGTATAAGCGCGAACGTCAAAAGGTCACCACTGTCGCGAGCGCTAAAGCCAGAACCCTCAATCCCAGACTATGAATATCAGGATAAGACCAGAGTTTTGAAAGAATGAACAATCAAAAGTCAAACGACCTGACAATCCAACTCATGCCAAGCGCGTCGCGTCGAGTTGTATGCCTTCCATTCAGTTAAACAACCAGTGAGTTCAAGAATGAGGAAAAGGTAGGAAAGGCAAGATAGTCTGGCGCCTCGGCACACCTCCAATCCCAGAACTCACTTTCTTCACGGCACACCACAGCAACAAACTGACAGTCAAAAGGACTTGGGTGTATGAATAACATCTTCACTCAAACCAACACTACACTGCGCTAGGGTGGATAAATCAGCTAGAGCTACGCCGCAAATCATTAGACGAGCATTTATGGGATTTGATATTGACTGATTTTCCAAAATATTTGGCATTTACGTGCGCCCTCATCTAAAATACGCCATACAGAGGTGGAGCCCTTGGACTGTCAAGGACTATACAGTCTTGGAGATGGTCCATAGACAAAAGGTCTGAACTCACTGCCCTATGTAACCAGACTGCCAACTGTCAACCTGTTTATCCTTTCCAACGGGCAACTACGCGGTGACCTTATACTAACCTTTCGCATTATCAACAACCTAGACTGCTGCTTAGATGACAGCGACTGCTTCTCTCAGGCTAAAACGCCCACTTTGCGCGGCCCTACTCTAAAACTACGTGCAGGAAAAGCAAAGATCAATGGACGAAAGTTCTTTTTCGTTAAAAGAGTGGTTGCAGCGTCGAATGCCCTGCCTACTTATGTTATACTCTCCTCCCGTGTGGACTCATTTAAGCGTAGACTTGACGCGTACCAAGCTTCCGAATTACAAGCCACACACTCTGTCACATAACCCATCATTAAACTTATATGAGTTTTTGCTACTTTCATCGAGCGAGTAGCCATTAATGATCATTTTTTGATTAGCTGGCAGCTGCCTGCCTTTCACAAGCAATTATGTACAAAATCTCTTTTTTAGCCCTTCACTTATCAGTGCTTTTTTCAAACGACTTATAACCTGATAGGGATTTCAACGTGTCTTGCGCATATTTTCCTCAGTAAAAATGAACTAAACTGAAAATGGTAATTCCGTGGCTTAAGTGGGGTCGATCAGCAGAAAAAACTGCGGGATTCATATAATATTTAGACCAGAATCAGAGAGTAGAGGAGAAAGAGACGACACAAATAACTATCCAGAAAGCCATATCGGTCACTACACAGTGTCACCACCAGACAGGACAATGGCTCGGAGAGTCGAATGCTGCATGATGAAGCGAGGAGGGAGAAGGGCCGAATCTGAGAATTATTGACTCCACACACTCAGCAAACATTCCTCGAAAAAAGAAGGAGTCGTTAAATATTCCGTTGAGCTTGAAGCCGCGGATTGAAGACCAATGTTAGGTGGAACTCACCGATCTTGTCATAGAACTCACTTGTCCCATTGTGTCTTGAGGCTCTCTCTTTCTCGAACCCAACCTGTAGCCGCACAGCGACGCATGATATAGGCAGAGTAGCGTCACCGAGAAAGGTGCGAGCGACCAGAATGACCATTTCTAGCCTGTTAGCAGTCGTCACCCAGTCATACCCAACCCCGAAGTGTGGAACACCTAGTTCTCGATCTCGCGACCTTTTCGTTCGAAGTTCGACACCTGTAACCGCTAATCCACGTGCTCGTTGACCTGTCGGTTGTGATCGGGAACAGACAATGATAGAGTGATGCTCAGCAATCATGTCACGGAAGTCATCCCTCCTGTTGTGCTTAAGGACTCTCTGTCTCTCTCGAGCCAAATCAGCAACCGCACAGCGGCGCATGATAAGCCAAAAAAGCTGTTCCTGTCTTCTTTGTCTTTTTCAGTAATGGTATTCTGCTTATGTCCTGCGCCGCTGTGCGACTGTTGGTCGGTGCCGACCACGTCTTAGTATTGGATTCCTGTGTGTAAAGAAAAAGAAAGTGTAGTTGATGCTGCGCATGTGCACTCTCGATATAAACCAACTTACGCTCAAATCAGCCTAGCCATTAGGTACTAAATTTCAGTTTCAGCTACAACACAACAACTCACATGAGTGCAGATATGGGCAACAGTGCGCTGAATGACTGCGCAGTAGGAGATATGTCTCATCCTGACACCGCCTTTATGTGGGACACCAGGCGGATATCGTAGTTGACGACAGTTGAACTGTCAATTTATGACAAGCGCATTGTCCGTCCAGCCAGATAAACCGTCCCCATGCATGCCCGCTGTCTCCTCCCTGTAAAAGTGATTGTTTAATGACTAGTAAACGCTCTCATCATGCACATTTGATTCCGTCATCTTTCCAATAATTACACAGTAAAGAATCCCAATAAGTACATATTATGCAGGAGAATTTTACAGGTAACAACAGTGCAGTTCTTGATAGGCAGACAAAACCTTAAAGCACTGACAGAGAAACAAACAGTTATTCGCATAATACTGCTTTAAATTTCATGTGAATGGTTTTGCATATATAGTACAAAAAGGTTCCAAAGCGGAGAGAGAGTAAAGATTGCATGCCGTCCATCACAACCGAGCCGGTCAACAAAGCCATAAAGAACGTTTATAGTCTATATGGGCCCCGGATACCATGGGCGAACTTGGTTAGTCACGAGAATAAATCGACGAGTTTGCAAAAGTGCCTCCATAAACTTCTTCAACTTTTAATGCGCTTCAATCTTTTCGCGACATTGGAATTCGCACAAGGACGTGTGTGGTGCTTGGGTTGTAGCCCCTCAGCAGACCTGACGTACCAAAACCCCCTTGTTTTAACCGGCGCTCACTTTTCTGTAGATCATTTGTGACGCCGCAACACGTGCAGCACACACATTGACGATCGAAATTCGATAAGTCCAATTCTTTCATATTCCGGAAGAGCATTTGGCTAGCTTACGCGTGCTCTCGATAAATTCTCATCCGGCCTGTAGATTTATATGTGAACGAGGTACAAACCGAAACGTGCGAGTGATAAGAACAATCGATTACGGTTCGTCCTTTCATGCAAACCGGATATGTGAATAGAGTGTGGGAGAGGGGGGAGTAGGAGACAGTCATTGACAGCGAGGGTTAGGTTGAGCCATGTCACAAGGGAGGTGGGAAGGGAGGCGGAGGCGCGAAGACATGCATACAGTTAGTCGATCCTCACCCACGGTAGACGCTGAGTGTGCAAGAGGTTCTGCGCGCACAGGATCGGTCTCTGTAGCCTGATGAAATTTGCCTCTGCTGTTGTTAATAAGCGCTGACTCAGTCGCCTAGGGTAATTAGGTGGGACCTTGTAAATCACATGGAAGGCCTCGTTGGAATCCACACGTGTCCATAATCAACCATGTTTGCGTAGATGGAGCTGCTTATGCTCTTAAATTCACCCTTCCACAGCCATGCCAGCAGGTGTCCTCGTATTCTTGCGGATAGGCGCCGACTCGTGCAACCAATGTAGCCTGCTCCAAGAGTTCAAGTATTGTTTTCGGCCCAGCCCACCTTACGCGGGGAAGTTAACGATAGGCCACCAGCTCACACCACCTCCACGTGCTTTTACTCCTTTACTTGCTCCTGTGGAGCAGGATCCGGGACACTTTAACATGTTTTCTGCCACATATTTATGGACAAAGCTGTTTTTTCAGTCATAGTTTCCTGGCGCAATAGTTACTTTCAGTACTATTTCTGCTGTACTATCTGCGGGCCGACTGATAAGTCAGATTATGATGGTTATATTCGTAATTCGTCATGAGCCCACCTGCTACTGTACACGCTTGCGAGCTTCCAGGCCCAAGCCTACCTTCTATTATTTACAATTCCAGAATCAGTGGTACAGAAGTAGCCGTATGCCTCTTCTGCAATCCCGTTAAGTAAAAACAGTTTCTGAAGGCAAATTTTGGGTGAAACACGCTTTTCTACCTCCTCAATCCGAATTCCTAATTCTGGGTTTAGGAAATACATATCTAGTGCTCCGGGGGGAGATTAATCGAAAGATACGTTTTTCGACCCCAATATGTTATATTCAGAAGGTATTTATAAAGTTAGTACAAATAATATGCTATAGAAGCGCGCATCAAAAATTGCAACAGAGAGTAATAGACAAGGACATGCAAATCGCAACTGGGCCAAAAATGAAATTTGTTACTGATTTGAGGTTTTGAATAAATGGATGTCCTTTACGTTCAGATGCGCACTATTTCGCTTGCGTACATGCTGCTGTTGTAAAGGAGCAATATCCACATGCTGTCACTTTAAAGGAGCAACCTAAGAAATATGCATGCCCTCCGCATGCACGTTTGCTGGCAATCTCGGCGTGAATTAATTGCACACCCCTATTAAGCCGGTTCTTGATATTTAACTAACAGATTTAATGACTTTCCTATGTGAGCATCTAAACCACCATCCTCCTTTTCATTATAAGTGATATTACTTAAAATTAAGGGCTTACTTGTAAAGCTGGCTCAATTGCTTTAACAATCGCCTTATTCTCCTGACGATTAAGATTGACATTGGGAATCACCTTCAGAGAAAGAAGTATGAAGAGGTATTGGTACAGAGTGATATATCATTTATAAGATAGGTTACTACGCTGTCGTATGCGAGATCGAAGTTCTTTCAAGAAAATCCACTTTAGTTTCGAGCAATTGGGGCCATTTATCTACTTTAGGAAGTCGGCCGGTGCGCACTACGGGCTCAGTCAATGCAGCCCTAAGGAAAGCCAGATAGTGTAATTACTGGCACACGAAGCACTGGGACTAAAACTACTCAGAGAGAAAGTATTGAAGAGCAAGATTGTCAAACCATTATTTCTCTTTCATTTGATGTATTTAAGTATGAATCTGAAAAGGCAAACAAACGGGACTGTTGCTCAGGTCTGTAGGTCTAGCCTATGTCAAGAACGCTCTTATGGGAGCGAACTTGTAATTTTCCCGAAAGAGCGAGCACTGGTTTGTACTGGACGAGACGACTGGTATTGCGTTCCTAGGTTTTTGGAGCCCATGTTTTTGGACATTTAGCCGATGATATTTTAAAAGAAACTCAAAATCGAATCTTTATTTTCAAGTATTTTGGGGTATACATTGTTTTTGTAACATATCTTACCTGGTTCCTCCATTTTTGTAGGTCGTAATGTTAGACTTACCTTCGTGTCCTTCGCTTCTTCGAGCCACTAACCATCGAGTTCCAGACTTCGCTTCCTCTGGAAATACAGATTTTATATTCGTTCAACTGGCAGATCCTCAACTTGGACTCTTAGAACGATACGTTGAAAAACGTCCGCCACCTTTTCACTGGGACCGTGAATTAGTCTTGGCGAGACGCGCCGTTCATTCTATTAATAATCTTGTTCCGAAACCGAAGTTCGTCATGGTATGTGGCGACCTCATTGACGCCCAGCCTGGCAATCCAGATCGGACTAGTCAATCCGCCGATCTAATGAGAGTTTTCGAGAGTTTGCATCCTGAAATAGGCCTCCTGGTGCTTCCTGGGAATCATGATGTTGGTGATAGACCATCTGCAAGCGATCTGACGGATTATCGGTCGCTGTGGGGTGATGATTACTTCTCCTTCTCATACGGGAAGTGCAAATTTATCGTAGTTAACTCGCAACTGTTTTGGGATCCATCCAACTGTGGTTCTGAGGCTGCCCTGCAAGACGCTTGGCTTCGTTGTGAATTGTCTGCCTCCAAAAACAAACTGGTGGATCATGTCATTGTCTTTCAGGTAGGATTAGGCAATGCAAATCCTTCATAGCTGACTGTTTATAAGTTTAACCCTTTTGTTGCCATCGGTCCCGTACCCTTGTGTCCTTTCAGATTTCGAGCTTCGCTAGAATGTTATTTTTCTAGCGAGGAAAACTCACGAATTTCAAGTTAACAACATTAAAGTAAACAGGATGCTTCCCTCCATATTCTTAACCTAAAGTTGGCGCGCTGTTTTCTAAGGAAACTATCTCTCCCCAAGTCATTGTGGTCTACTGTACCCGTATATTGTCATGGTTCGGACGAGACTGGCGAGCATTGCTCTTTCCGAGTTGAATGGACAAAACCTAGTAAGATGTTATGTAGCCCCACTTGATGGACACAATACTGTTAGAGTTAGGGTTATGGTTATGTTTAGGGGTTAGATTTAGAAGTTAGGGTTAGGGCAACAATTTCTCAAACACTCAAAGTAAAACAGCGCATCACCGATATCTTTTTTTCCATACGACTACTTGACCTCATCGCCTGTGCGTTCCCCGGTCCCACCTGTAAAACCCCCTATTACCATCGGTCCCGTATTACAGGTGTCTGGGTTTCAGCTGGGGCTACATAACCACATCTGACCAAAACCTTCCTCTTTGGGAATGCAGGTTCCTGTAGATGGGTAAATCAGTCATTAGGGCCTGTTCTACTTCCATAAATTACCTATTGCATGACACGCCCCTTGACATGCGTCTTTCTTTGACCTTTATCTACACAGCTCCCCTTTATCAAAATGTTTATGGACTACTGAAATGTGGCAGTAGTTTTGAGCTACAGCCTCGCCCAGTGCGCTGCGAATTAGGTTTTTGTCTAAACAATCGTGCTATTATGATGTATACTGCTTTTTGGAAGCATGCATTGGGATAAGGCCAGCAGGCGATGATAATTAAGCCAGAAATAGCCATTATCGTCCACCTGCCTTTATCGTTAGCAATTCTCGACTAGCTCTCGCTCGTTCCCATGCCACCACCTATGAGGACTCTTGTTCGGAGCTTCAAAACAAAGTCGAACCGTTCGTATTCTGCTCTATAATCACACCAGATCGGTGGACGTTATTCCCTCTTTGGTAGCATTCTGATGCCCCATATGGCGCGCACAGGCAAACTAACGTCTCAGCCTGCATTGCTTTAGAGTTCCATCTGCCAGCCAGTGCTCCTACTAGTTTGACGCGATACACCGGCTTCTACAGTTTCCCTGTGTTGCCGCATGTATTAGAGCTGCGACTCGACGCGGACTCCTGTGGACAAACATTCTGGGCAATATGTTGTCTGGTCAGGAAATTTTTCTGGAAGATTCGATTGTAGTTGAAACTGTCTAATTGGGCTTGTTTGACTCTGGCTTTTCACTACTTCCATCCCGATGGGTTGTTTATTGCTACCCGGAACATTGTCGGGCGAACCGCCACTGTTTTCCTTTCTTGCCTATTTAACGTAAGCTCCTGCAAGTTTCACGGTTCATTTCCTTGCACGCCTCGGGCCTTTTCGCCCTATTTTCCGGATGATTTTGAAAATTCGGCAGTTTTCCGGAGACCGGTTTTTGAAGTTTTGTGTATGCCTGTTATTACTCCATCCCGTAATATCCCTGGAGTGTGAAACATTGCTTAGTATCGAGACCTCTTAAAGAATCTTATCCCTTCGACTTGGGTAATGCAAAAATGTTATTTAAAGTGTTCTGTAACTAGCATCTCATATCTAGCATCATATCCGTCTCGATAGATTTCGGAATACCTTCTGTGGTTTCGTTCTTTTGGGCAATCAAATCTAATGCACTCTCCTTAGCTGTCCAACCCTTTCTGTTTTATTCACTTGTAAAAAGTTGTCATGTTTTGTTTTTAGCACATACCACCTTTTACGGAATATCCTGATGAGAAGGACGATTATTTTAACCTACCGAAGGAGAGTCGCTTAAAGTTGTTACATCTTTACCATGACGCCGGCGTCCGCTTCGTCTTTTCGGGCCATCTACACCGCAATGGTGGAGGATTCTGGGCTCCCAGCGATGGTTCTCCGCCCCTAGAGGTGGTCTCATCATCTGCTGTGGGCGTCCAGTTGGGTTCCGACAGTCCAGGTCTGAGGATTGTCCGTGTGTCTGTGGAGCATGGACTTACGCACAAGTACTTTTCCTTTGATGAATTGGAGAGCGGTGCTTCGCATAGCTATTTGTCTGCTTTAGCATCCCACATTTAACCTTCCCCTTCAGCCTGCTTTCCACGCATGATGTGGACTTTTTCAATACATCTCTTTCGATGCGCTCTGTTTCTCACTGATTTTATACACTGACTCGGGTCCGCCCTTTTCACCTTACCACGTTTTCCCTGCTTTCCTAGGCGCTGATGGTCCATAAAGCGACTCACTTTCTTTCATCATTTACAAAGCTCCTTCTAGCCCGTTCGACCTCAGCAAGTTTCCGGATTCTCGAGCTATGTGCATCACCTTGCTTTACGAGCAGGCCTTCCGTCTATCGTTCCTTCTCAACTAACGGCATTCGCCAGGGACTTGAATTTGCCGTCCCCCTGACTACTGGCAAACACGTGAAGATAAGACCTACACGTCCTCTGCCTCCTGTACGTTTGTAGCATGCACTTAACAGTCGTTGCAGAGCTCTCGACAGAAATTTTGTGACGGGCTGAGCCGACACTGAAACGACCGTATACTTGAGACTGCTGTCTGCTACACTCACTACACGGGCCTATTCGGTCATATGTGTATCCATGAGAGCGGAATTTATCGCTGTCTCGACATACCTAGCACCTCTTGCACAGCGACCCTGCCTAACCCAACACACATTCCGCTGCCCAGCGCGTCCACCATTAACAGCTCCACCACTGCCACCACCTTCGAAACCGACACGGACACCGCCGACTTCTCCTGCCTACACTGTCCCCGTACATTCACCTTACACATCGGCCTGGTCGGTTATTTGCGAATCCATCGCACGGAGACTGGCGAACCAGTGCCTGGAGCACCCACGCACACTCAACGCGTTTGCCCTTACTGTCCACACTGCCCGGCACATTAACCAACCTCATAAGCCTATTGGGCCAAATGCGCATTCACGAAAACCTGCGGTAGACAACCCCCGGTTAAATAACACCATCACATCTTCCCCCACCTACATCACACAACATCATCCATCACAAGCATCCAACTGTCACCTACGCAAGTGGGAAGTGTGCGTCTCGGCTTCGTCTCCATGCTGCTCCTCTGCTGCATGTGTAATCCGAATATGAGACAATCACGTCGCGTCAAGTGCTGTGGCTTGAACGGCTGCTAACTGACGCCCAACTCAGTTGTGCGTTTGTGTGGAGCGGCAGACTGGTGGGCGGAGAGCTAGGCTGAAGCGGCACCTTCTTAACGTGACCACTGGCACTCTCACGCATGCGAGGTTTACGCCGCCCATCCCCCCCCTTGTATGAAAGCCTCGTGCTTGTGTTTGGGGGGCCAGGTCGTGCATGTGGCGCGCACAGACGAGGCCAGTAGATATGTCAGCCACCCCACCAATCCCCAGCTACTGTCAGTTGACCAGCTCGGGCAGTGACTGGAGCCTGAGAATGTGAAGCAAGATTGAGGTCAAAGACTCAGCACATCTTCCTCACTAAAGGCATTCTGACGCGCTTGAAGCTATCAGAGTGCGCTAAAAGCCGTGGCTTGGGAGGTTGGCAACTGACGGGATAACTTGGACCTCGCAGTCTGCCCAGAGTTATGTGCTTGTGTGGAGCAGCCGACTGGTTGTCTGAGAGTCAGACTACAATGGCTCCTTCTTAGTATGGCCTTCATGGCACTCCCACTCCGTGGGATCCAAGCCAGGTGTGACGGCACGCCCAACTGCGGCGACGGCTCAGCCAGCCATTTCTGTTGTTGGTTAAAATCCTGGGGATTCGCCATGTTGACCAGAGAGTGTGGGGTGGAACGCCACAGTGCGGGCTCGATCGTGCCATCCACCTGCGCCCTGCCCCGCCACCGGTCTTCTTGACCATGTCTTGATACCGAGTCTTGGGGGAGGAGGTGAGAGTGCGGCAGATGCTGTGCAAGTCTACGTTCACCATAAAGTAATTCACGCACGTGTCACCGTCCCTGCCCCACCTTGCCGTGGGGCTTACGGTGGGCATTTTCGGCAATGACGGTCGAACTAACTTAATGCTACAATTACTCTACTCGTTTAGATGTTGGAGTCCGTGGGACTCTCTTTCTGAACCATAGGTCGTGAACCATTCCCCACTCTCGTTTAAAGACTGATCTGTTCCACAGTGTCTTGATGACTTTAATGTTGTTTGGTATCAGACTCGAATGCGCAACCGCCTGCCTTGTAGCCAACACTTTTGTATCATTTGGCCCTATATGCTGCAGAGGAGATCAAGTACGCTTTCTGCAGGCTTGCACGAGAACCTTTAAAACAATTTTCACCCAGGGGAGTATGCGCCATCGTGTGTTTCTCAAAAGCGATCTCACGTTAGGTGCCTAATATTCAGTTGTGAGCTAGTCTGTGAACAATTGCCTTCGTTTGACAGCCGAATTTTTTTGCTTGCTTCTTAAGTCCTGCAGTACTCATTGGTTCGTGCGGGGTTATATAGTTTTTCCTCGGGCTGCTTTGGTTGTTCTAGGGCAGGATATTTGACCAGGTGCCGTGGACGACTTGACAACTTTTTCCACACTTAAAACAGACTTTAAGAAGCTCGGAGTTGAGTTCGGATTCTACGTGTTCGCTTTTTAAGGTTGCCTATTCTTGTTTCACTCAACCACTGAAGTTCGTTAGAAATCCATAGTTGTACGGAGTTTCATCGTACCTTCCAAAATCAATTAGGCGATATTTTTCGAAGGCGTTTTTCACCAGGTAAGGCTTATCGCTTCAATCTCACATTGTATCTGCAATCAACTTTTAACAGTATCTGATCATCAGATCAGATCAGATTTATTAAGAGAAAGGTAGGCGAGCGCCTTTGAACTCCCTTTTGGTTACAATAACGTCATAAAAAACAATGTGTAAGGCAAGTGTCAAAGAAAATTAGGTAAGTAATTACATACAACCAGCATTGGTCACTGGTATAAATCTGTCTGTGAATGCCTTCCATGTCAGAATTGTACAATAATCAGTACGGTACTGAATGGACCAAGTAATACGAAGCAAGCGCATAAGCTTCGGTCAGTTGATAACTAAAAAATCAAAAGTAATGCTACTTAAATATAGAAAATAGCATGCGTTGTAGCGCAAAACTTTGGGGGCGGGTGGTAAAGGGGAATATTTGTTAGATTTTGATGCCGTGGTGGTACATATCCCTGTACTGGTCGAGCTTTCTCTTAAAGGAGCCCACGGATGAGGACATGAAGACGTCCACAGGTAGGGCATTCCATGCCTTTACCACTCTGTGGCTGAAGAAGGACCTCCTTGCGTCCAGTCTCGCCCCTGTCACACGTAGTTTCAGAGGATGTCCTCTCAAGCTAGTAGTGGTGACCAGCTGAAAGGAGTCGCCGGATGGGAGGCAGCAATCCTGAGCCCGTAGTATTCGAAACGTTTGAATTAAGTCGCCACGCAGTTGTCTGTAGTCCGAGGGAAAGAGGTTAAGATTTGGTAGTCTAGTTTCGTAGGGTAGGTTTTTATGACCTTTGACAAGCTTGATTGCCCGTCGTTGGACTATTTCGAGGGTGGTA
>CACRXP010000955.1:18994-29969 GCA_902702965.1 Spirometra erinaceieuropaei | reverse complement strand
CCATTAGCTGGCACCCAACTCTTACATGTGACTCCCCGGTACTTAGCTGTGTCTGGCGGCCGGCGAGGCTATGCTTGCGTGCATCTGCACTTCTCCTTTGCCCTTCACTCCCCCTACCCTCTGCCCTACTCCACTGTCTTACCCCACGGTCGGAAATTCTACGGCGAGAGCGACAGCAATCCCTTAGGCGGTCCATTCTCTTAGTCGTTCTCTCACTAAAGTCCGTGATCCATAGTGGAGAGCGGTACCCGTCTTATGCGAGACAGCAGCCTGATCTAGTTAGAACATTGCTTTCCTCGCGAGGGGGAAGAAAATATAAAAAGTACTGTGTTCACGACATCTGCTAGCAGACTGCAGTACATGCTGTCGGAACCAAAACACAGGACCTAATTCTATCTCACTCCATCCTCCCCGTGCCCCATTCCACAAGCAGCTAGGTGAGTCCTCTCTCTGGCGGCCTGTAATGTTCGTCCCATCTTACATAACCATTAGATGAGAAAATTAGAAAGGAAATGGCGGTGACGCTGGTGCGATTGGCCAGGTACGCGGCAGGCCTTTATTGACGTTAAGCATTCGACAGAATTTCTCGCACAGGCGTAACGAGCACCGAGGGGTAACTAGTAATGTGGGTCCACTTAAGACCGATTTGTCAACTGTTTCCCTGGGGAGATTAGTAAAATTCTCTTCGGGTCGTAAGTCTTCCGATGAAAATGCTTAGACCATAAGGATGAAAAGCTCGGACAATCTAACAGGCTCAAGGCCAAAGCTTTTGGTTGAGGCGTAATTGAAAGAAACAAATTCCACTCAACCAGTCGGTGAACATCGCTGTCGAAGAACAGGGCGAAACATTATGACTCAATAAAACATTCGAGTAAACACTTAGTAGCAAATCAGTCCGAGATCTCAACCCAGGTTACTGAACCTGCGGGTGGGAAATGGATGGCTAGCTGCGACTAGGAAGCTAGAACTGGTCAATCCGGTCTCACTTGTCTCATCGTCTCCTTTCCTGCATCGGTACCGATCGCCCTGCGAATGCCTGCGTGGGCTGCAGATTTAGTAGCCAGATGCAAAGTGACGATCCCGTCCCGCACTACCACTACTACTACTACCTACTACTACTACTACTACTACTACTACTACTACTACCACCACTACTACTACCACTAATACTACTACTACTGCTACTACTACTACTTCTACTGCCATCAGATCATCGGATGACCCTCTGCACTTCTTTAAATAACTTCGGGCGAATTGGGATGCCAATCGGACAGAATGGGGGCGGCATCGTCGCCCGAAACCTTGTTCTGGGTTTCATGCGGACTTTAGAACCTCTGGCAGACACACTGTGATACCTTTATCGCCGTAAAACTCTTTATTTATTAAGCGCTCATCCCGTCGGTTTTCAGTCAGTCAGTTGCGTGCGCGGAAATCGAGCAAGAGATAGGAGTGTTTGACCAACGCTCTCTGAAAACCATGCTTCGGATGAATTACACTGACGTCATCGAGAATGGAACGCCACACATGCGCAGCCGTAACATAGCTACTACATCTTGGGTCACCAAGAACGATGACTAAGGTGATTTGGCCAGATTCCCTATCACCTCACGTGTCAGCTCAATTCCGATCTTAATACAACGCCGCCATAAAACTGCGTTCGCATAGTTGGTCAAGATACGGAAGTCGTTCTTGTACCATTGGTATTCCGTCTGGATTGTTGAAAACACGAGCAGGTGGAGCTCTACGCCGCCACAGATAATCATGGGTCGTCGTAACATATTGACGAATACCTGATATAGGCCGGCGATGAGTGACTATTGAGAAAATAGGGTACAGAGAGTCCTACAATGCGGGAAAAATGTTAACATTAGTTTTGCTATATGAGCCGACGGAGGCGGTAGCTAACAAAATCTGTGGGACGCATTGATGAAACTCGCATTTCCGCCATATGCTTGTTTTATTAAACCAAGGAGGAGCCAGGACAGAATGAATAATTTGGGTCGGATGTGTTTATGTAGCCTGAAGTGAACAAACCCCAATCACCTCTAATACGGGACGGGTGATAATAGGGGTTTTTACAGATGAGGTCGGGGAAAGCACAGGCGACGAGGTCAAGTAGTTGTATGCAAAAGAAAAGCTATTGGGAATGCGCGGTTGTACTTTGAATGGTTGAGAAATAGTTGCGCTAACTCCTAACTATAACCCCTAATCCTAAACCCTAACCCCTAAAGATAAGCCCCAACCCCAACAGTATAGTGTCCATCAGGTGGGGCTACCAAACCACATCTTACCATAATTTGGAAGGCGCTAAGTAAAGGCGCAAAGAGGGGTGGAGAGGTGATCCGAAGCTAGTTGATAACAAAGGCTAGATTTGGTAAGACTGTATGCGGCAGGCAAGCTTAACCCTAAACGTGACCTCATACCTAGCGCTAATGATCAGTTTTCACAGCAACCATCCGGTGGCTCACCAACGAAGCTGTGTGAAGACGCTCTTCAAACGGCTCCAAACCAGACAACTGGAAGAATGAGCACGCAAGGCCCGTTATCTCCGCGACCAGTTTGTGTAAAATGGCTATCCGAAGGCTTTCATAAGTCGCTGCCTACGCGGCCGTCCCCAGAAGACCCCAACGTTAACACCACCAACGATATGGCATTCTCTGCCATTCATCATGGACGTATCATAGGCAACCGAGAGAATTGTTGCGGAGCTAAGTGTTGGAATTGCACACCGCCCTAAAGCCATCATGAGCAGTAAGGTCATGAAAATTAAAAACCGGTTAAAGCCTGAAGAGCAACCTGGAGTGGTGTATCGCATCCCGTGTCAAAACTGCTCTTGTAACTACACAGGCCAGACTGGACGTATGCTCAGATCGCGCATACACGGACATTAGCTGGCTGTGCGACGAGGCGACGCATTATCAGAGGTGGCCGCCCACACCTACGAAATGGGTCACGGGTTTAACTTCGCAGCCGCCAAAATTCTCGTCCACGCCGGAAATAAAACAGGCCGAGAATTAATTGAAGCTTGGGCCGCGGATGAGAACTCAGCCAATCGATTTATCGATCTGGCGCCGGCGTACAGAGCCCCCCGTAGTCACCTTCAGTCTTGCGCCGTCGGTCGATGATTGGCTAATACGCCCTATAAGTGTCGCTTGTTCTGTTGCTGCCACTGCCGTTGACGATGGACTCCTGCACGATTTCGAAAGCTCAGGACAATAAACGGAATGTTCCGGCGCTCTGTTACCCTTCTTCTTCTTCACTGATTAAAAAGTGTACCACAAGTTAGTTGCTAAATCAGATATGCAAGAGTTCATCAAAAGTGCATGTGAATTTGTAGCTAAATAGAAAACTTTAATAGCAATTCCTAAACCAGAAGGGTGAAAAACGTTGCCCGCCTTTATAGTAACCAGAATGACATTCGCTTGACCTGCCGGGTTCACCGGACCAGTTAACGTCGCAAAGAGCAAATCAGAGCGCCAAGGTATATCTAACAAGTCAAATACACTTCCCTGTACAATAGGTTGGCTATACATAAAATCTCCCTGATGAGAGAAGGGAAAGTAGGAATTTTACAGGAACAAAAAGAGAGCTAATTGTGATGGGTTGGCGGAAAAGAAAGTAGCGACAGTGGTAAAAACCGATCAACTCCCGACCGCTGACGTGGTGCACTCTTTAACTTGCCACTTCTCGTAGAGCCGATGGAATTCGAAAATAACCTAGAAAAAGCGCAAAAAGATAGGATCGTCGCTGTGGGGTTTCTTACCTCGACAAGAATGAGAGCAATTATCATCCATTCGAGACGAGAAGAATGACGCGCTTGTAGGTGATTTGTCAAAATTTCGGCGAGTTCACAGCAAGTATCCAGTTTTGTGTTAAGAATCTGTTTCCGGACAGAAAAAAATCAATGACATAACGACTAGAGATCGAACCAATAAAATTGTCTTCCTTGGCGTTTGAGTGGATGAACAAAAGTAGATTTCAGGGAAACAGTCAGGTGCGCTTAAAGAAGAAATGGTTATTATACGTAAGAAAGGTTTAGGAATAACACATTTTTTTATTCAGCATGTCAAAGCCCACCTTTGTTCGACTCTGAATGCTCAGAGCACTCTTCAATTGTTGGAATAACTTCTCAACCTCCGGTCGGTCCCAATAAAAGTCCGGTGTCTCAGTTATGTTGGTACTTACGTTTAAAAGATGTCTGGACAGGAAAAAAACATAATTAGCCTATACTTGTGCATGGGGAGAAAAATAGGCCTAGTGAGTACACAACTCTGGGTTATGGCGGGAGGGAGGGGGACACACAAGTCCGATCTGTACGTGGGCAGAGAGTAGAAAAATGCAGGCCGAATTGTTCTGTAGAGCGCATCACATCAGACATCGGAAAGCCAAGCAACTACAGCACGAACAAGAAGGTTTGTCCAGACCAAAAGTGGTGCAGCCAGATTACGCGGACGGATTTCATTTTTTAAGATTCCTATTTTACCAAGTCGACGAAAATTAAGGCGCTGTGTGCTAACATAAAATTAAATGGCAGAGTCATTTAAAACAGTCGTTCTAGTCTGAGTTTCCGATTTGACCTTTGGCCAATGGATCCTGTTGCGTCGAAGCGTGGGGGTATGATCACAGCCTGGTTTAGCAGAAGCGGAATGGATCCTACCCTTCTACCTTGTCTACCTCAGTACCCCGGCTTCCAACATCCGTACTGGATAAGTAGCCATTTTTACGGAATGACGTTAACGCAGACGGCCGATAAGAAGCTAGTTCGAAAGCTGGCATCCTGATGTGACTGAAATCTTTCGGCATTATGTGGTGAGGCAATTAACATGACAATCCTACTTAAATAAGCTTTTTAAATTAAAACTCATTTCAGAATTTCGGTTAACATTTCACGAGATAGCACATCTACCTTTCCCCTTCCCTGCAGGGCGGCACAAGGAGTGACTGCATCCTCCAAGCAGTTTTTTAAAGTAGATGGTGATTTTCCTGTTAAATAACTGTGTGCTTATATCTTTCCGGCTGACAGCGTTGATGTTCTGAGATGCAGACATTAGCGCAAAAAATTCTGGCCGGTGTGAGCGAGATAAAAATACACAATTTTTATTGCCAGAATTGAAATGCCGTGTAAAATGCCTACGACCAAGGTACAGTCAAAAGCGGTGAAAGAAAGGGCAAAGGACTGTCAAAAGAGCCACTGAAATGTCAAAATGTGTTAACGATCGATTATACACAAAAAACTAACTAGACGAGCGTACCGAAGGGTGAAGAGTTCTCCAGTTTTGCGGAAAACCGCCGACTGTGGGAAAAAGGTACCAAGGCCAGTTTTCATTTTCTTAACGCGTAGAAGAAAAAAAGCACGGTGCAGGCGGGTGATATTGGCTACGCATAAAAGTTGATAATGAAAGGAATAAGACCAATGGAATTAATATTAGCAGGTTCTCCTAGTAGGGGTAGAATGGAAAGCATTAAGGTCATCACAACTTATACTGCGACTGATAGGACAAATCCCAGCAAAAATGCAGTTTGAAAGACAAGCTAACAACTGCCTGGTCTCGCCCGTCAGTCAAAGAGGCTACGGAGGTGTAACGCTAAACAGGGCGAAGCCTCGTGGAGATGGATACCAGACTGGGTCACCGTCTTGAAAGCTTTCAGAATAGGTCCAATCAAGGATTTGAAGGACGAGTCGGGCCATCACAGACCATTAAAAATTATTCTCGAAAGGGAGGAACAACCTCTATTAGTGCTAAACAGGAAACCAGCACTGCGAGATACCCACCCAACAATTTTTTTCAGCGGGATTTCTCACCGGCCGAAAGGGAGAAATGGAGGGAACTCAAGGTCGAACTCCTCAGAGAATACAAATCCGGTGAGAAAAACCTAAGAATATTGAATGGGAAAATTGTAACTGTTCGGAGCTCATTCCTCTGGAGACAACCAATTAC
The DNA here is from genome assembly GCA_902702965.1 of Spirometra erinaceieuropaei. NCBI lineage: Eukaryota > Metazoa > Platyhelminthes > Cestoda > Diphyllobothriidea > Diphyllobothriidae > Spirometra > Spirometra erinaceieuropaei. Next base: position 24,030 of record CACRXP010000955.1, on the reverse strand, counting down.
ACCGAGCATAATAAAAACCAGATAATAGGGAAAGAACACTCCTACTTGACAAACCGATCAGAGAAAACGACAGCCAAAACACTAACATCCAGTCCAATCAAACAGCAGCAGACACGGAAGGGAAACAGTCAGACCCGAAAACTCGCACGAAATATCCAGCAACTTTGACCCAAAAATCGTTCGGGAATCTGCCCGTTCTAAGCTCCGCTTTGTTTATGCAAATGCTCAGAGTTCGTTCCAGTAGCTAAATGAGCTGAAAGTGTGGATACCAGATACGCAGCCGGATGTCATTTCTATCACAGAGACTTGGTTCCAGACAGAAGTCTTCGGTGCCGAAATTACACTCGATGGATACCTACTTTTTCGCCAGGACAGACTGCATAAAAAAGGAGGGAGAATAGCGGTCTACGTCAAGAGAGGAATCATTGCGTCGGAACACAAAACCGATTGCTCCTGCGACTGTGAAGCAATGTGGTTAAAACTGAGGATGCGCAGCGAACCTAATCTGAATTTCCTGACTGTATACAGGCCGCCCAATCAAACTGCTGAGGTTGAAGAGCCGATGTTTAGGTTAATTAAAGAGGTGTCACAAAACCAAGAGGTACTGATAACCGGAGACTTCAACGCACCCATGGTCGACTGGAACTATCAGTTAATAAAGGGTTCGCGAAATTCCTTTGATTCCAGGCTCTTGAAGCTAACAGCTGATCTCTTTCTGGTACAAAACGTCACGTTCCCAACCAGGATCAGAGAGGACCAAAGAGCAAATTGTCTGGACCTCGTCCTTAAAAATGACCCAATTAGCCCTGGTGAACTTAGATCCTTAACACCGCTCGGTAAGAGTGACCGTGTCATGCTGTTTTGCGAATACCGCCTATGTAGCCAGCCAGGGAATACGACTGAGCCTCGACTGAATTTCTGGCGAGGAGATTTTGCCGCCATGAGAAGGGAATTATCGGTAGTGGACTGGAATGATGTTCTTTCCGGACATCCAGACGTTGATTGGAACACTCTCAAAGGAGTTGTAACCGACAACATGCACCGAAACTGTCCGACAAAGAGAGTCAAAAAGAATATTCGTCCTGCATGGATAACGCGGGATACAAAGAACGAAGTAAACCGGAAGAACAAACTATGGAGAAGGTATGCAACAACAAAACAACCATCTCAGTACGCGCAGTTTCGTCGAAAGCGAAACGAGGTAAGGTCGCCTATCCGCAGGTCGCGGAAGGAGTATGAGACGCGAGTTATGGAACGGGCCGTCGACAAGCCAAAAGTGCTCTTCAGTTACATAAACAGTAGGTTAAAGAACAAGGAGACGGTCTTAATGTTGAAAGGAGAAAACAATGAGGATATCATCGAAAATGACGCTAAGGCAGAACATCTCAGCCGGTTTTTCGTATCTGTTTTCACCGATGAAACGGGCTTTGACGAGGCTGGATTGCCTGCTGGGACAACTGACGAAATAATAGCAAACATCGAGTTCAAGGAAGAAGATGTGAGGGAGGGACTTCTAGCGCTTAAGGAGGGTAAGTCTCCGGGTCCAGACCAAATTTTGCAAAAGTTCTGAAGGAGTTGGCTTCCGAACTCGCCAGACCGCTTTTGCGTATTACTGTCCTTTCTTCGGTTTAATGAGCGCCTGCGACCGTAATAAAATCGAAAATGTTCAGAGGGTTTTCACTCGTAAAATGTTCTCTCAAGCTTCGTCCAGTATTTCTTATACTCAGAGATGCCAGCTGGCGAACATGAAGTTTTTAAATAAATAAATAAATAAATTATAATTTAATGCCAGTTTACAGGCATTGTCAAGGGAAGCGATTAAACACAAACCCGACCAGCAGTGAAAAAAAAACTCCTGAGCTTAAGGCATAAAAATATAGTTGATGGTAGTTTTTGTGGTTTGGAGGGCTCAGGAGAAAAAAACTGTCGGCGGTGGTACAATATCGACCGTCAAGTAGGGGGGAGGTTGCACGGTATCGCAGATTATCGGACGTCAAATTCCTTTCATGAAGTTGGGGATAGTCAAAGTAGAGGCGTTGAGGAACAGCTGGTGAGACCGGCCATAGTGTTCAGAGACCACAAACGCCATCGCTACTGTAGAGTCGATCAGTAGATTCAGCACCCAAAATTTGTGGGAGCTTTTCTGAATGCAAAAATCGAGTAATAGTTCTCTTAAATAAAGGATAATTTTGCAGAGTTTTCACACTCATGGGTAGTTTATTCCAAATAGAAATTGCATTTACAGAAAAGAACCGACGATATTTAACAGTACGTGCCAGAGGCAGAAATAAGAAGACCTCACGGTGACTGTTGCGTCGTGGGTGGATATGATGTCTTAAAGAAGTGAGCGGGTTAAATGTGTGATTATATAAGAGTTTAAATAGCAAAAAAATTCCCTTTTGTAATCTACGGAACCATAAAGGATCGAGGCCTGTAAGCCGGCAACGTTCTTGGTAAGACAAATGTCGGTGTTCCGCGGCTAAAATTCTCTTGGTAAAAAAGTGTTGAACGGATTCTATTTTCTTCCGCTCAGTAGCACGCATGAGGCTAAATAAAAATGAACAGTAATCCAGACCAGGTCTAACGTACATGTTGTAAAGGCGCATTCTGATGTCCCTAGTTTTAAAGCCTGTAGGTTGCTCATTAGGAACTCAAGCACGATGTCATGATCTTCCGGCTTATATCGATATGCAACTTTAAGATCATCGGCATACATGAAAGGCTTACCATTCTGAAATAAATCGGGTACATCATTTACGAAAAGGCAAAATAAAAGCGGGCCGAGTACACTACCCTGAATGACTCCACTCCTCACACGTGTGGGGTTGGAGATGGTATTGGAAATCTTAACTCGTTGTGTGCGAGTGCCCAAATAAGAGGATATAAAATTCAAAAGTTTGCCACCTATTCCGAAATAGGACAATTTCAAGAGGAGAAGAGCATGGTCAACACGGTCAAAAGCCTTAGTGAAAACGAAATATACTGTGTAAAGAACAAAACCATGGTCCCTAGATTGGAGAACATAGTCAAAGAAAGAGAGTTGACAGATGTCACAAGATCGAGCTTTGAGGAATCCATGCTGAGCAGCACTCAGTAAGTTATTCGCTGTTAAGTGACACATCACCGTATCCTTGATCAATGTCTCTAAGATCTTCGAAACTGCAGGGAGGGTGTTTATTGGCCGAAAGTCATCAAATGATGTAGATTTGCCGTGCTTAGGAATGGGCAAAATGTGTGATTCCTTCCACAAGGTAGGGTAATTTTCAGTTTCAAGAGCAAGTTTAAATATCTTGCATAAGAGGGATGGGAAGATCGTGTTTGCATCGGTTTTTAAAATGCTTACTGGGACACCATCAGGGCCTGGACTATAAGATTGACGAAAACGCCGAATCGTAACAGTCACATCCCACAGAGTGAAACTTATAGTTTCTAGAACTGCCCCGGTCAATGACTGGATGGTCGGAAGGGGAGTGTTCGAGTCTTCAATAAACGTTTTGGACAGGAAATCATTGAAGCTATCAGCGGTTAACTGGGCATCAACTATGGGATTTCCGAGAGCGTCTCGGAGGATGGGATACTGCGTCTTTCTCTGAGTTCGTATTTTTTTAGAGAAAAGTTTCGAGACATTTAACGAATGGTTTTCGGTAAACTGGACCTCTTCGGCTAGCTGTTTTTCTTCAGACAATCTCTTAGCTCGATCAAAAATATCACAAATCAAGGGCAGAACAGAAACATCGTTCTGCAGATGGAAACGACGATAAAGCCGGCGCAATCTGCGACGAAAGGGTAAAGGTAGGAAAATCTCATCCCCAACATTAATAATTTTCTTATGGGGGACAAAACGAGAAATAAGCGGACCCAAAATTTCGTACAGATTTGCAGTGCAAACATTTACATCCGAACTAAGGAAGAAATCAGTCCAGTCGTAGGAATTAAGGTGTGTTAATAATTCGGTTGAGCGAGTTGATCGGAAATCACGGAAAAAGTTATACTTTTGGGACGACATTTCGTCAGCGTCGAATTCCAACGTTGAAACAACTATGTCATGGTCTGAGCCCCCGAGTGGGCCTAGGGATGACACTGACGATGGCAGGCAGCCTCTACAGAAAATTAGGTCAAGTATACTTGAGCCTTGGATGGGAAAATCAACAACCTGAGTCCACATCCCGACATCCACAGCCTCAAGAAAGTAATCGAACCTTCTGGGGCCTCAAGGCGGAGACCAGCGGACTTCAGGGAGATTAAAGTCACCCGCAACCAGTTGATACTTAAAACTTAAGTCGGCCGCAGCATAAAATGCCTGTGAGAGTAAGCGATCAAAATTGTCATTGGCGTTAGGAGGGCGATAGACGCAACCAACGAGTAAGGAGAACTTATTTTTTTAGTGCAACTTGGAACCAGCAGCTGCCTTCTACTGCGGAAAAATGCGGGAGGTCCAACAGCAAAAATGTAAGTGCTTGCTTAACGTAGACGCAGCAGCCCCCACCACGGCTATCTTGGCGATCATTTCGAATGCAATTATAGCCTAGAAGCGAGAGTGCGGAGTCAGCTACGGAGGCTGATGCCCACGTCTCAGTTACTAAAACAATATCTGGACAATGGACGAACACCATAGTCTGAAGCAAAGGAATCTTATTAAGCAAGGATCTGGCATTTAAAACAAAAAGTTTGAAGGGCAAGGCTGTTTGTTTCTGAGGAAGGTGGGCTACATCGTCCGGTTCTGGGCTGCCCACGGAGCAAATGGTCCGGATGCAACCATCCAGTTTTGCAAAAAAATTTGTGGCATCGAAAACTTCTGACGTGGATAAAAAGGGGTAGGACTTGGGGGAGGGAATGACGGGCAGGTAAACTGGTAACTATTGTTACCTTACTTATTTTCAGCTGGAAATCCGCGGGGGCAGATACTGCAACGTATTCCCGCCGGAACGAAACTGAGGATCGGATGAATTAACTGATTCAGTATGGACATTATCATGAGGAATAAATTGGTAAAACGGCCGTGGAGGAAACAAGTTAGGGGGTGGGGGACGCATTGT